>SEYY01001214.1:83577-106077 GCA_009176605.1 Armadillidium nasatum
TTCAATAATAATCTTAAAAATAATAATGTAAACAATCCATTTCTCTGAAAAGGGGCTGCTAGGGAAAAACACTGTCATTTCCTTTGAGCCCCAGTTTATATATATATATATATATATATATATATATATATATATAATATATATATATATATATATATATATATATATATATATATATATATATATATATATATATATATATATATATATATATATATATTATAGGCAAAGGCCGAGGCCTACCAAATTCCACCGGAGTTGGGAAGATCTATCCTGGTCGATGGTGGCCAACGTGTCCAGATACACGGCGTTTGAAAGTATGCAAGTCAAAGGAAGTTGGGAAAACAGGTAAAGGGAGTGTGTTCCAGACTTTACCAGTAGAGTATATTTAAGATTGAGCATATCGTTAAGTCTGGGGTCGGAGAGTGGACAGAGAAAGGATGAGACTGTAGAAAGTCGTGTCGCACGAGCTCTTCTCAATGGAGGAGGTATGCGACGAGAGAGTTCAGAAGAGCAGTGTCCGTTGTAATAGCGATAGTAAAGAGAGAGTGACGCAACAATTCGACGGGCAGAAAGAGATTGAAGAGAGTTAGTAAGAGCAGGAGAGTTGATGAGACGAAAATGCCCTAGACTCCACCTTCTCTAGGAGAGCTGTATGTGTGGAACCACCCCAGATGTGCGAAGCATACTCCATACAGGGCGAAAACAACACCCCTATAGAGAGCAAGCAACTGGGGTGGCGTGAAGTAATTCTGAAGGCGCCTCAGAACACCCAACCTCTTAGAAGCTTGTTTAGAAAGAGAAGTAATGTGATCTTTCCAAGAAAGATCACGAGAAAAAGAAACACCAAGAATATTAAAACAGATGAAGGCTTGAGTTGTGTGTTTTCGAAGAAGATATCATAGTTGTGTGGAAGATTGTGTCGAGTGGAGAGATGAAGGAATTGAGTTTTTGAGGCATTGAAAACAACCATGTTTTCTCTGCCCCAATTTGAAATACGAGAAAGATCAGAGGTTAGTTGCTCCAAGGCTACCCTTCTCTTGTCTATCAACTGCTGTTGGGTGGACGTTTTTCAAACTGGAAGGAATAATGAAGGGTGGAGTCATCAGCATAGGAGTGGATAGGAGATGAGGTAATAGAGAGAAGGTCATTAATGAAAAGTAGAAAAGTGTTGGGGATAGGACAGAACCCTGAGGAACACCACTATTAATAGATTTAAAGGAAGAACGGTGGCCGTCTACAACAGCTGCTATAGAACGACCGGAAAGGAAATATGAGAAGATCACAGAGAGAAGGATAGATACCGAAAGAGGGAAGTTTGGAAATCAAAGCTTTGTGCCAGACTCTATCGAAGGCTTTCGATATGTCTAGCGCGACAGCAAAAGATACACCGAAATGCCGAAGAGCGGAGGACCAAGAGTCAGAGTAGGGAAAAGAAGATCACCCGTAGGGCGTTTCTTACGAAAGCCATACTGGCGATCTGAGATAAGATTAGAAGAATTGAGATGTTTCCAAATCTTCCTGTTTTTTTTTTTTTTTTTTTTTTACAGAACGCCACCACTCACGGGCAGAGCCCTTTTCAAGGAGGGCGCACACATATATAGAGAGAACTCGTTTAAACACACACACCTAACGCACAGCCCTCAGGTGGGCACAGACGGAAGCCTTGAAGAGAGGAATGTTAAATACAGAAGGAAAAATAGATGAGGCAGAGAGTTCCACAGAATAGAGTGGTTGGAAAAAAAGGTCCACACGGGTTAGCCGGATTTCCTACGTCCCCACAAAATTAGTGTGAAAGCAGGCACCCATTGTGCAAAAACGACGCAACGGTGGAGGAATATATATATATAATCATATATATATATATATTATATATATATATATTTATATATATATATATATATATATATATATATGATATATATTTTTTTTTTTTTTTTTTTTTGATTTTTTAGTTTAACAATTTTAATATAATTATTTTGTTTTTAATATTAGTTTAAACTGTGTGCTTTGCGTGAGTGCGTGGTGAGCTAACTTTCCGTGGCCTTCGACAATTTCGTCTGTTGAGACCTCTCTAATCTGTCCTAACCTTTGCTTCTGTCTGAGACTTAGCGGACAGGGATTCTTTTCTACATCTTAATGTCTTAACTACAACTTTTTTCACAATTTCTGTCTAAATGGTGGAGTCTGTGCTTATATTAACATTAACACTCCTGTGACACGTCTCGTAAATCTAAATCTATTAATTATTTTATGGCTTAAAACTATCTTCTACTATTACAATTATCTTGTGTTTCTGCTACTGCTCCCTAATGGAACAGATTTCCAGTTTTTTTTCAATACCTTACTACTACTCACGAGACTGACACTTCTTCTCATACAATACTGAAGTCCTCTATTTAGGGGATTTCAATGTAAACAACACTGAATGGTTGGGTTCCTCATACAGATCAGGTGGGAGGGAGGCCAAATCATTCAGTATTCTTAACATCTGGAGCAGTTGATTAGGGAACCCCACATTCCAGATCATCCTAAAATTCTTGAAACACTTGATTTTGCTTCAGGACTACTCCTTCTAGATATAAATACACCATTTTCCTTATTAGTAACTCTGACCCATTTTATAGCTCTTAGTTATAATGCTTTCTCTCCAACAGCTCCACCATTCCCTAAACGTACTTTCTGCCACTTTAATCGGGCTAATTGGGGGGCAATGCGTCTCTTCTTTGCTAACTACCATTGGAGTGAATCTATCTCGGGGACGCTTCAGTCTCTGCTGTAGGGGCCCCCTTGACGGATGGGCAGATTCATCTCATCTTCAACTAAATCTTTTTTCTCCTCAAAAATTTCGATGACAACTGTTCTCTTGCCCTTCGTAGACAGTGCTTATCGTGAATGGAAACTTCTCCATCACTCTTGCTAATTTTATTCAGCTCGGAATATTAATGTTCTTTGATGGACTAAGTGTACTTTCAAAAAAGGAAGTGCGCTGACCTCAACCTTGATAAAAATTTCTGGCCACTTGTAAAAATATTTAACAACTTCTGTAAATCTGCCTTTTCCTCTTATTCGCTCTGATGGTTCTGAAAGCTAATACGATGAAGGCAATCTCTAGCCTCCTTTTTTCATCTAAAAGTTCTGGCATCAAATGCTACTCCTTCCTCTCAGGATTCCATGTCTCTAGTAATTACTCATGGGTGCAGATCCGAAATAACGTCAGAAAGGCCAGTGGCCCGGATGGCACCCTCTCAGTTCTGAGGGAGTGTGCTTAGGCTCCTGTCCTCGTTCACTATCTGAAAAAAATTTTCTTCAGCTGGAAGGCAGTTAATCCCAAAGGAAAGGCTTAGAGAAGTAAAAAGCTCTCTCATTTCCGGAAAAACCTTGGCTTTGAGCGGCACCAAAAGACTCCCAGAAGTCCCTAAGGGCAGAAGACCATAGATCAGTATGATAGGAAAGTATGTCACCAGTTGACCTCGAGCGTCGAAAGCCATACTGGTGATCAGAGAGAAGAGAGTGAGACTCCAAATGATCCAGGAAATGAGAGTTGAGAAGAGTTTCAAAAATTTTAGATAGAACACGAGTGAGAGCTATAGGTCGATAGTTAGAAGGGTCAGAGCGGCTACCTTTTATCGGGATCGGCTGAACAAATGCAAGCTTCCAGCATAGAAGAAAAGTATTAGTATTAAGGCATAGAGAGTAGAGTTGAACGAGGACAGGGGCCAGCTCGGAAGCACACTCCCTCAGAACACGAGAGGGAATGCCATCCGGGCCACTGGCCTTCCTGACGTTCATAGATTTCAGGATCCCATGCACCAGATCATGAGTAATTACAGGTAGAGACATGGGATTCCTGAGAGGAGAAGGAGTAAGAGGATGGATGCCAGAATCGAGCAGGGTGGAATTAGATGAAAAAAGGAGGCCTAAGAGATTAGCCTTTTCAGAAGGAGTATTAGCTACAGAACCATCAGAGCGAATAAGAGGAGAAAAGGCAGATTTACAGAAGTTGTTAAGAGATATTTTTGACAAGAGGCCAGAAATTTTTATCAGTAGGAGAGCCATGGAGGTCAGCGCACTTCCTTTTTATGAAAGTACACTTAGTCCATCAAAGAACATCCCTGCAACGATTCCGAGCTGAATGAAAATTAGCAAGAGTGATAGCAGAAGGAGTTTTTCCATTCACGATAAGCACTGTCTCTCTCACGAAGGGCAAGAGAACAGCTGTCATCGAACCATGGATTTTGAGGAGAAAAAGATTTAGTTGAAGATGAGATGAATCTGCCCATCCCGTCAAGGATTACGGCCCCTACCTTTTCAGCAGAGACAGAAGCGTCCCCCGAGACAAAGCAAGATTCACTCCAATGATAGTTAGCAAAGAAGCGACGCATTGCCCCCCAATTAGCCCGATTAAAGTTGCAGAAAGTACGTTTAGGGCAATGTGGAGCTGTTGGAGAGAAAGCATTATAACTAAGAGCTATAAGATTATGGTCAGAGTTACTAATAGGAGGGAAAATGGTGTATTTATATCTAGAAGGAGTAGTAGTGAAGCATAAATCAAGTGTATTCAAGAATTGGTTAGGATGATCTGGAATGTGTGTGGGTTCCCTAATCAACTGCTCCAGATCGTTAAGAATACTGAATGATTTGGCCTCCCTCCCACCTGTATCTGTATGAGAGGAACCCAACCACTCAGTGTGGTGTACATTGAAATCCCCTAAATAGAGGACTTCAGTATTTGGATGAGAAGAAGTGTCAGTCTCGTGAGTAGTAGTAAGATTTTGAAAAAAAAACTGGAAAATCTGTTCCATTAGGGGAGCAGTAGCAGAAACACAAGATAATTGTAATAGTAGGAAGATAGTTTTTAAGCCATTAAACATCGGAATTAAGAGATTCTAGATTTACGAGACGTGTCACAGGAGTGTTAATGTTAATATAAGCACAGACTCCACCATTTAGACAGAAATTGTGAAAAAAGTTGTAGTTAGAGACATTAAGATTGCTAGAGAAAGAATCCCTGTCCAGCTGGGTCTCAGACAGAAGCAAAAGGTTAGGACGAGATGAAGAGAGGTGGTGTTCAACAGACGATAAATAATGTCGAAGGCCACGGACGTTAGCAAAGGTAATAGAAAGCACGCACGCACTCACGCAAAGCACACAGTATTTAAAACTAATATTAAAAACAAAATAATTAATATTAAAATTGTTAAAACTATTAAAAAATCAAAAAAAAAAAAAAAAAAAAAATATATATATATATATATATATATATATATATATATATATATATATATATATATATATATATATATATATATATATATATATATATATATATATTCCTCCACCGTTGCGTCGCCTTTGTTGCACAAGGGGTGCCCTGCTTTCACACTAATTTTGTGGGGACGTAGGAAATCCCAGGCTAGCCCGATGTGGTACCTCTTTCTTTCCAGCCACCTCTATTCTGTGGAACTCTCTGCCTTCATCTATTTTTCCTTCTGTATTTAACATTCCTCTCTTCAAGGCTTCCGTCTGTGCCCACCTGAGGGCTGTGCGTTAGGTGTGTGTGTTTAAACGAGTTCTCTCTATATATGTGTGCGCCCTCCTTGAAAAGGGCTCTGCCCGTGAGTGGTGGCGTTCTGTAAAAAAAAAAAAAAAAAAAAACAGGAAGATTTGGAAACATCTCAATTCTTCTAATCTTATCTCAGATCGCCAGTATGGCTTTCGTAAGAAACGCCCTACGGGTGATCTTCTTTTCCCTACTCTGACTCTTGGTCCTCCGCTCTTCGGCATTTCGGTGTATCTTTTGCTGTCGCGCTAGACATATCGAAAGCCTTCGATAGAGCCTGGTACAAAGCTTTGATTTCCAAACTTCCCTCTTTCGGTATCTATCCTTCTCTGTGATCTTCTCACGAATTTCCTTTCCGGTCGTTCTATAGCAGCTGTTGTAGACGGCCACCATTCTTCCTTTAAATCTATTATTAGTGGTGTTCCTCAGGGTTCTGTCCTATCCCCAACACTTTTCTACTTTTCATTAATGACCTTCTCTCTATTACCTCATCTCCTATCCACTCCTATGTTGATGACTCCACCCTTCATTATTCCTTCCAGTTTGAAAAAACATACCACCCAACAGCAGTTGAAAGACAAGAGAAGGGTAGCCTTGGAGCAACTAACCTCTGATCTTTCTCGTATTTCAAATTGGGGCAGAGAAAACATGGTTGTTTTCAATGCCTCAAAAACTCAATTCCTTCATCTCTCCACTCGACACAATCTTCCACACAACTATGATATCTTCTTCGAAAACACACAACTCAAGCCTTCATCTGTTCTTAATATTCTTGGGGTTTCTTTTTCTTGTGATCTTTCTTGGAAAGATCGCATTACTTCTCTTTCTAAACAAGCTTCTAAGAGGTTGGGTGTTCTGAGGCGCCTTCAGAATTACTTCACGCCACCCCAGTTGCTTGCTCTCTATAGGTGTGTTTTTCGCCCCTGTATGGAGTATGCTTCGCACACCTGGGGTGGTTCCACACATACAGCTCTCCTAGAGAATGTGGAATCTAGGGCATTTTGTCTCATCAACTCTCCTGCTCTTACTAACTCTCTTCAATCTCTTTCTGCCCGTCGAATTGTTGCGTCACTCTCTCTTTACTATCGCTATTAGAACGGACAATGTTCTTCTGAACTCTCTCATCCCATAACTCCTCCATTGAGAAGAGCTCGTGCGACACGCCTTTCTACAGTCTCATCCTTTCTCTGTTCGACTCTCCGACCCCAGACTTAACTGATACGCTCAATCTTAAATATACTCTACTGGTAAAGTCTAAAACACACTCCCTTTACCTGTTTTCCCAACTTCCATTGACTTCCATACTTTCAAACGCCGTGTATCTGGACAAGTCGGCCACCATCGACCAGGATAGATCTTTCCCAACTCCGGTGGAATTTGGTAGGCCTCTGGTCTTTGCCTACTGGAGGAATATATATATATATATATATATATATATATATATATATATATATATATATATATATATATATATATATATATATATATATATATATATATATATATATATATATATATATATATATATATATATATATATTAAACATGGGGCTCAAAGGAAATGACAGTGTTTTTCCCTAGCAGCCCCTTTTCAGAGAAATGGATTGTTACATTATTATTTTTAAGATTATTATTGAATTTGATAGTATAGGACCTACTTTTAAACTTTAAATCTGCATATGTACCATTTTCTGAATAAAGATTTGTAAATTGAATTGAATTATAATTATTATCTCACTTGGCAAAGAGGTGTCAGTACATGCAAATTTCTAAAGAAAATAAAACATTCTTGCCTCTTTACAGAACAAAGAAAATATGTTATTTGGTAAAAAAAAATTTTAACTTTGGGCACCCTGAGATCATCTTCTAATTTCATGATTGCAGATGTTACATTTAGATATTTTTAGTTAGAGTGTTTGTAACAGAACCATCAGAGCGAATAAGAGAAGGAAAGTAAGATTTTCAGAAGTTGATAGAGTTTTTTTTCAAGAGGCAAGTAAGATATCTGTAGGAGAATTTAGAAGCTCAGCACACCTTCGTTTGGAGAAGGTCCACTTTGATCTTCAAAGAATATCCCCGGAACAATTTCGATCAGAATAAAAATTATAGAGAGTTTTAGGAGGAGAAATTTTCCACTCTCGATACGCGATGTCTCTAGTCTGAATGGCACAAGGGCCGGCGCGATTGAACCATGGATTTTGAGGAGAGAAAGATTTAAATGAAGAAGGAATGAACTTGCTCATCACATCAATGATTACAGCCCCTACCGAAGCCTCTTCAGAGACAAACCAGTCCCTACAGGGATAGTTAGTATAGAAGTCAGGCAAAGCCGCCCCCCCCCCCAGTCAGCCCGATCAGTGTCAGAAGATAACACTCATTGCAGGGTGGAGCAGCTGGAGAAAGTATGAAAATTAAGAGAAACTAGATTGTGGTTGGTGTTACCAATAGGAGCGAAGATTATTATTTATAATAATTAATATAAACTGATTAATTATTATTTTATGCAAAAAAAAAAAATAAATAAAAAAAAATAAAAAAAAAAAAAAAAAAAAAAATATATATATATATATATATATATATATATATATATATATATATATATATATATATATATATATATATATATATATATAATATTTATTATAGGCCATTTTTATTTCAAGAGAATTTGCAATAACTCTGACTTGAACATGGCTCTAAAAACTGGGCTCTTATTTCACTCACACACACACACTCACACTCACACTCACACTCACACTCTCACTCACTCACTCACTCACTCACTCACTCACTCACTCACTCACTCACTCACTCACTCACTCACTCACTCACTCACTCACTCACTCACTCACACTCACACTCACACTCACACTCACACTCACACTCACACTCACACTATATATATATATATATATATATATATATATATATATATATATATATATATATATATATATATATATATATATATATATATATATATATATATATGATAAAATAATAAATAATAAAATTTCATTTCCTTCTGAAACTTGAAACAATTTTTAATTTCAAAAATTTGCTATTTTAACATGGTATTGCTTTAACTTCCTAATTTATTTTTTGCACTTTTTATATAAATACAGCTATAATTTTGATTGTACATTTATAAAACACAGATTAAGAACACGAGAATTAGCTTAATGACACGACCTTAGAAATCAAGAGAAGGTAATGTGCTGGAAATTCAACTTACACTTATATCATCATCTTCACAAAGATCAAATTGAGAATTCAATGCTTGTTCTTGTTGATTGGGAAACAAGTGAAAAAAACGTGCAATGAATTGTGATGAAAGTCTTCTCTCAGCAGCATTTCCTTTAACTCCTGTTAATATTTCTTCATATTCTGATTCATGCTGAAAAAAATTTGTAAATCATATTTTAAAGAAACATATGGAAGACTTTGATTACTACAGAATACAAATGAATAAGGACTTTTTTTTTTTTTTTTTTTAATTTAAAGTTAAGGATTATTTTTCTTTAAGTTTGATAATCATCAAGAAATATAAATGTAAAAGGGTGTTTGTAGTTTTGTTACACACTTATGAAAATAGCAGCACCATTAATGAATTTGAATGACTGTAAATAGCACACTGGCTAAGATGCAAAAAATTTATAAATCTATATATTGAACAATCAAAATAAGCAAACTAAACTAAATTTTTATGTTCCTCAACATAATATCAGAGAATTTTTATATTAAAAGGAAGATAACAATATATTGAATTTCTTTTGTTTGTATTCATATATTTTCTTATCTACTAGAAGAATTATTGTTAAGGGTAAACAAGGATATTCCAATATATATATATATATATATATATATATATATATATATATATATATATATATATATATATATATATATATATATATATATATATATATATATATATATATATATATATATATATATATATATATAGGGACCGACCGGGGCTGGAATTTTATCAGGGCCGGGCCGGGGGGGTTGCCTAAAATTTCTGAAGAGGTCAAAAGCACTAAAATTTTTGGTTAAAACCATTAGATATAAAGTTAATTGAGGTTTATTTAATTATAAGAAAGGCGTAGAATAGCCAACATTCACTTAAATTAATGATTATATGCATTTTCTCTGGAAAAATGTCAGAAAATTACAGATTTTGTATAATAAGTCCAAAAATTAAAAAAAAAAATTTTTGATTCATAATAGTGATTCAACAGCTTTACCTATAAGCCCACAAAGTAAAGTTTGAAAAAATGTAAGATAAAAAATTATCAATATAACCTATATTTATATATATCATTGTTATATCATTGCTATGTATCAAACTTGAATCAATTAGCTACATTATTTAAAAATTACTATTTTTTCTATACTTTCAATCAATATGGTTAAAATATCAGCTTCAGCGGTATGGAAGTACTTTACAATGTTTCAGGATAGGCTCGAAATAGCTAAATGTAACATCTGCAGTCAGAAAATTAGAAGAGGGCCTCCGGGTGGTACAAGTAAAAAATTTTCAACCAAATCTTTATGGGGGCATAAAATCAAAACACAAAAATGAACATTCACTAGCAGAAAAGGAGTAGTCAAAAGAAACAAAAAAAAGAGAAAATTTTAAAAAAAGCAAGAAGAAATATCTTAATTTTCTTATAGTTTTTTTTTTATTATTATTATTATTATTTGACTGATTGAGCTGAAATTTTCAGGGAATATGCATTTTTTCCCAAAGTTCTGAGTTGATTTTGAGCATTTTTCTGAGTCTATAACGGTTTAAAAGTTATTTGGATACAAAGTTGAAAAAAATGAATAACAGGGTCAAATCACTTTTCCACATGAGCTGAAAATTTAACTGAATAATCTTAGCCTCAATTTCTTGCATTGGTGAGAATAGATTTTTGATATCACATCTAGAAAAAAAGATATAAGCACGAAATTTTTTTTTTTAAAAAAAAAAAAAAAAAAAAAAAAAAAAAAAAAAATTATTTTAAAAACTTTTTTTTTTTTTTTTTTTTTTTTTTTTTATATTGTTTAGAGGAAGGACAGGGCTGCTTTTTTTAGTGCATTATTAAATGCTTTTTGGCTGAAGCGAGATATGGCCTCTCAAACTTTGGAAATATTTGAAATTTGGTCAAAATGGACATTTTTTGAGAGGCTATATCTCGAAACCAACGACTCACGTTGAATAAAGTATAGAGAAGAATTTGTAGCCCCATCCCTCCTCTATGCACCCTCCTAAAATAAGGAATGTTATAGTTATAGTTTTGTTTTAAATTTTATTGACCGAAAAGGTGGATTTTTTTTCTATAGTTCTTCAGTTTTGGGCTTATAACATTTTTTTATTTCTGGGAACAAATGTTTGTTACATGTTTTCGTTGCCAATAGAATTATGAATATACATCCAAATTTCAAGTTATTCCAAAAAGTGGTTTGGCCTCGCCATTCATTTGAAAAGGGTCAAATTTCCCCTCAAAAAAAAACTTTTTAGCAGTTATAGACTCAGAAAAACGCTAGAAATGGACTTTTTTTTCACCAGGAAAAAAGCTATATACACAAAAAATTTCAAGAGATTCGGCTGAAAATTTTAAAAAAAATTTGGATTGTCCCCTCAAGTACAATTTGCCATTTTAACCCCGGCAGGCAAACCCCGGTTTTCCCTGAATTTTTAGCCGGGGTTAGACGGGGCCCCGGTCGGTTCACACACATATATATATATATATATATATATATATATATATATATATATATATATATATATATATATATATATATATATATATATATATATATATATATATATATATATATATATATATATATTGATGTAGTGTTCTATAGTGTCTTATTTTTCAGAGTATTTACTTTGTTAAATAACCACAATTAAACAAAATAGAAATTGATGAACTATTTTTATATGGACTGTTATATAATTAAGATCCTAACATAATTAAAGAAAAGAAGATAATAAGTTTATAAATTAAGAACATCAAATTGGAAAAAGATCAAATAGTTACTAGGAAGAATATTTATATCCTGAAAAGGAGTACCAACCGTCTCCAGAAAGATTAAAAGAATAAAAATCAAAAAGAAGTCAAGTGGCGTACAGCCAGCCAAAGTGCCACTATTGACACTTTGATACCACAGTCAGAATCAGGAGAGGTTTTGCCCTTATCAAAGGTAAAGTAACAGGTGGAAAAGTTATTCTTGAATAAAATTTAACCAAAATATGCAATAATAAGCATTGGGATATAGTATCAAAAAGTTATAATTTGTAAATTTGTTATAGGGAATTGGTTGGAGAACAATTGTTTGTAACCAGAAAAATCAGTAGGAGAAGAACTGGGAGGAAGAAAAGGTGTTTGTAGGAGAAGAAATTTTTGGAGACAAAATTTCTTGGATGAGAGAGATTTTTGAGGAACTGAAATTGTTAAAGTTAAATATTGAACTGAGAATCCCTTATTTGTATAATTAAGATCATTTTATACATAAACACATCTCATTATTCACCCTACTAATACATTAACCAATCATGGAGGGACGTAAGGTATGTTTCTAAACATTATATATATATAATTATCCTTATTCATCCTATATAAATAATTATCCATAATATAATTATTTCTTTTATTTTCATTATTATTATTTTATTATTATTATTATTATTATTATTATTATTATTATTATTATTATTATTATTATTATTATTATTATTATTATTATTATCCTCATCCTTATCATCGATCATATATATATATATATATATATATATATATATATATATATATATATATATATATATATATATATATATATATATATATATATATATATATATATATATATATATATATATATATATATATATTTAGGAATTTGAAAGATTGAATATATGTTGTAAGAAATTTAATCATTTCTAATCCGCAAACAAAAATTACAAAAGAAATTAACAGCAAGGATTGTTAATAGCATATCACCTAAAATTATCATCATTTTTGTAAAAATATTTCTCATTTATATAAATATGATTTTTCTAATTTGGTTGGTGTCTTGATTTTTCCAAATTTATGTTAAATAGCTTGCAACCGCGCTTACTGGTTTTTAATTGTAAGTATTTTTCTTTGTTAATAATATTCTGTTTTTGTTTTTTCTGTTTGTTGTTTTTTGTTCGACAGGTTTGATTCAGAAAAGTAGAAAGGATTGGAGACTTAGTTTATTGAGAGGGAGTGTCTGGAAGGATTAGCTTTTGACAACTTGGGTTTTTTTTTTTTAAGACTATCCCAGGTTTAGCAGAAGTTTCCTTTTTAACAGAAGAACTTGGTGAGTGATCTTCTATTTCTCTTACCTGTAATCTTTTACTGTTTATTTCAGACCAGAAATCTACCACCTCTTCAATATATATATATATATATATATATATATATATATATATATATATATATATATATATATATATATATATATATATATATATATATATATATATATATATATATATATATATATATATATATATATATACAAAATAAAGCCCTTCGCACCATTACCGGCTGCACACCTACAACCCCTCAACAACACCTTCATAACGAAACCAAGATACTACCTATAAGGAACCACCTCGAAATGATAGGCACCCAATTCTATGCAAAAACCCGTCTACCCACACACCCATGTCACAAAACTCTCCTCCAACCTACCAATCAAAGACTTAAACAACCTCCATCGTCCACCGGAACCTTTTACAAACGGATCCTAAATCGCATTCCCCCTCCTCCCCCCAATACCACAACAACCAAACATATACACACTCAACTAACACATTCATATATGATCAACAGACCTCCAAATAGCATCCTTAACGAACCCCCTCCCGAAATAAACCCCGACTTCAACAACCTCCCAAGACACTTACAAATCTCACTAGCTAGATTGAGATGCGGGCACCATCCAAACTTACAATATTACAAACACAATTTCAATTTAAACCAGGCAACATCTTCCACTTGTACCAGATGCAAAAGGGCCCCGGAGACCGTAGATCACTTTCTTTTAGACTGTCCCTCCAACTGTCGCCCCAAAACCTTCTGGGGCATCACCTCTTTGAAAGATCTCTGGACGAGACCGACTGCGGCGGGAGACTTCATTAGCGAAGTGTGGCCGCCTCAACAAGGGGTGGTCAGGGGGTGAGAAGGTAAAAAAAAAAAAAAAGGTATATATATATATATATATATATTAGGGATGGAGCGATACCAAAATTTTTACCGATACCGATACCTAAAAATTTACCGGTACCAATATCCGATACCTGAAAATATACCGATACTTTATCCATTCATATACCAAAATTTTTACCGATACCGATACTAAGACTTTCAAATTCACTGATACTGATACCTGAAAATATACCAATATTTACCGATACCGATACTTTACTCCATCCCTAAATTTATATATATATATATATATATATATATATATATATATATATATATATATATATATATATATATATATATATATATATATATATATATATATATATATATATATATATATATATACTATTCATCTTTGTTTTGGGGTGGTGCTCACCACAATTCCCTCACACAAACATTTTATCCCCACCCCCCATATTTCCAGAAATAGGAAGAGACTTTGATATTCTTATTCATAATTATCTATCACATTAAATAAAATCTTTGTTGACATTCTTGGCAAATTGCCATACCATCATGTTGGTACATTATACCAAATGGTGGTTAAAGATTTCTGATATCATCGAAAAAGAGGTATATATATAAAAATAAACCAAAAGATTTAATTCACAGGTATGGGGATTGAAAAAGAAAAATGTATGATAATTGTGTAAGTGTTTGGAAATTGAAAACAAAATTCATAGATGAAAATTATATAGAAGGTTAATATGATGATAAAATGCAAATTGTTTTGTAGTGTGAATATCTGTGGTGATAATATGCATGATCAAAATGGAAATTAATAATTATCTAGTATTACAAAAGTTTATTTTTCAATCTATGGAATTTTATTTTTGATGTGCCTTGGCTTATTTTGGGATTATTTTCATTTTGAAATTGAATTACCTTGCTAACAAGGACATCCAAGGTGCATCTCCTTCACTGAATTTTGAAAACCATATAATTGGATTTGGTTCAGATATCCCTTGAAATCTTCAGCCCCTATTAGGAATCTCGGGGACAAGGAGATAAGAAATAGCAAAGGAAAAAGGATGATTATATGAAGAGCGAACTTATTTAAAAGGATTAGGGGGCTGGATGGAACAAAATTTAAAATTAGAGGCAGAGAGCGTAGGCAGAGAAAAAAAAAAACATTAATAAACACGTATATGCAAAGGAAGTTGTGCAAAAATATACACAATGATAATAATAATGATAATGATAATCATAATAATAATAATAATAATACTGATAATAACAGCAAGTATGATAATAATGATAACAATAACAATAATAATAATAATAACCTAGATCACTTCAATGTTGGCTACATAAAAACCCTTTTAAACCAATAGTCTCTTTTCACTTTGTTCTTACACACCAAATTATAATTATTGTTGTTTTTTTATTATTATTATTAAAAAAAGTTCACATCTCAAGGGCATTGACCTATTCTAGGAGAAGAACTTTTCTAGGTAGCATATACCTAGGATCCCCAAGTAGGATCGAACCGGCGCCCTCAAGCACATGAGTCAATCACTCTACCATTTGTTTTCGTTATTATTATACTTGTTATTATTATTTTTATTTTTAGTGTATATTTTTGAACATACGTGTTTATTAATAAGTTTGGTTTTTTATCGCACCAGCGCTCTCTGCCTCTAATTTTAAATTTTGTTTGTATGTTCATCCAGCCACCTCATCCTTTTAAATAAATGCACTCTTCATATAATCATCCTTTTTCCTTTGCTATTTCTTAAATTGTGCTTGGTAAGAGATCTTTAGTTCACAGATCTGAAATATTGTGCCGTTTTAAATTTAACCTTACTTCCATTCTTTTCATTTTTAATGTTTTATTATCAACATCTCACCCTTTTACCTATTTATTGTTTTATCCTAGTGGTTTTAAAAGATTTATAATAACATCAGAGTGGGAGTGACTAAGTACTCTTTAAGTTAAGTTAAATAAGTTAAAAAACCATGATTTATTTTTCATATATTACTCTATATTTCACATTTCTTTCCTCATTCTGTCATACATTTACATGCTTATTTCTCTAAGAGACAGTCGGCTCCGCATAAGAAAGAGGCCAAATCTTTTCTTTGTGTATGTTTAAAGGAGCAAGTGATTCCAAAATCCTTAATACCTACCAATTTTAATAATTTCAAACAAGATCCCTTCCCTGAAATTTATCATACTCTACAAACAAATCGCATTGCAACCCTTAATAGATATAAACTATGACTTTAAATTGTGTTAAATTCACTACCATAATCCACATTTATTGCTTACCACCAAAATTTTCACAACCTGTATTGAAGTTAACCTTAATCTTACAAGAAAAACTTATCCAAAAAAATGTCCATCCTTTGCAAGAACTCCATTCAGAAAACTTTTTGAATACAAGTCTAGTTACAAATTTATCTAATTATCACCTTAGAGACCCAGAACTTGAATTACTCAGTCTCGGATTAGGTTTTTTCTATTGGACATTTGAAAAATAGCATCCTACAAATTATATCATTTTTTGTGCAAATAAAAACATACTTTTAATTACAAAAAATCGTTGCAATAACACAATACACTTCTCTGCATATTACCAAAATGCTTTAAACAGTTTGAAAAATGATAAAAAAAATAATCATCAGACATGCCGATAAAGGTGTTGGAATAGTGTTGTTAAATTATATAAACAAAGCCGAAATATTTTAAACAATGCCTCTAAATATGAAAAATTAAATAATACCCCCTTAATTCCAAATCATACTATTTTAAAAATCAAGCTGGAAAATTACTTCCAACTGAGATATACAAACAGATGATAGTCAATAATCCATCTTTGCCTTACTTCTATGATATACCAAAACTTCATAAACCCAATGTCCCTCTGCACCCCATCATTTCATGCATGAATAATAATTTCAGCAAACCTAACAAATGGTTAACCAAAATTCTCTCTCCCCTACTTGGCACTATTTCCAATTATCATATAAAAAATTCATCACATTTCAGAGTGCACATTGGTACTACCATCTCATCTGATCACTCTCTTATCAGTTTCGATGTTACAAGTCTGTACACTAATGAATCTATTCCACACTTTTTATATTTTCTTACAACAAAATTAATAGACATGGATTTACCCATACACAATAATAATTTTATACTACTCATAGAACTTTGCCTTAAACAAAACGTTTTCTAATTTAATAAATTTTATAAATAAATTTTCAGTGCCGGAATAGGTAGTAGACTGTATCCCATAGTCATTAACATTTATATGGAGTTTTATGAATCCCACTACTTCCAAATGTACCCCTTTTCCATTCTATACACTCTTGATTTAGATATGTTGATGACATACTCGCAATAGTACCCAACAACTTTCCATCCTCCTCTTCTTAACACATATGAATGACCTAATCCCCTCCATAAAGTTCACTTATAAACTCCAAATCAACAATATCATTTCTTTTCTAGATCTATCCATTGTACAAAGTAATAATGATCTTACATTCAAAATTTTCAGAAACCCCACTACAAAAAACCAATCCCCACCATGCATTTTCAGACCATCCAGACTATATCAAAAAGAATATACAACGAACTTACACTTGTTTCTTAGATGTTCTTGGACCTAGGCTATGCTCATTACTTCATACAGAAACAATACCATAAAGTATGCCAATGCATATATGAAAACTATATCCCATCTCCACGTGAACCCCCTTCATAATAATAGTTCCATACGCCATTTCTCTTGTTAAAATTACATTTTAACATAAAAAATGCACTTAATATTAGTCTAGTTTTTACTTTTCCAGACACTTTGCACAAAAATTTGATTAAAAACAACACATCAAATACAGTACAGTCCGGAGGTGTGCATAGGATCCCTGTAATACTTGCCTAAAAGCGTACTATGGTGAAACACTAAAAACATTACAGTTCCACCTTTCACAACACAAAACATACACATCATAATACAAGTAATGCCATTTTCACTCACATAATGGAAAATCATACAATTAATTAATTGGAATTCAGCCAAATTTGTCTACCGTTCAAATAGAAAAAACAATAACAGATTGGTTGAATCTTTCTTCTTAATGAATTACCATAATTTTAATTCCTCCCCCAGTTTTTTCAACCTAGATCAATTCACTGCTGGCTACATAAAAACCCTTTTAACCAATAGACTCTTTTTCCCATGTTCTGACAAACCAAATTATTATTATTATTTTTATTATTATTATTATTATCATTATTATTATTATTATTATTATTATTATGTATATTTTTGCGCAGACATGTTTATTAATAAGTTTGTTTTTTTCCACACCTGCTCTCTCAGACTTTAATTTTAAATTTTGTTCATATGTTCATCCAGCCTCCCCATCCTTTTAAATAAGTGCATTCTTCAAATAATAATCCTTTTTCCTTTGCTATTTCTTCAATTGCGCTTGATAAGAGATCTTTAGTTCACAGATCTGAAATATTGCACCATTTTAAATTTAACCTTACTTCTATTCTTTTCATTTTTAATGTTTTATTATCAACATCTCCCACTTTTACCTATTTATTGTTTTATCCTAGTGGTTTTAAAAGATTTATATATATATATATATATATATATATATATATATATATATATATATATATATATATATATATATATATATATATATATATATATATATATATATATATATTTTTTTTTTTTTTTTTTTTTTTTTTTTTTTTTTTTTTTTTTTTTTTTTTTTTTTTTTTTATTATTTTAATTGTATTTAATATTTTTGTTTTCTTTACAAATTAAATTTATTTTTTATTAACTTAAATATTAAATGTTCTGAGGAAAGTATTAAATTTATCCTGAAACATTGACAAAAGTTCTTAATATAATTTAATATCAAACAAAACATCAAAGTGCTCCATTTACTTTTCATTATTTCAAATAGTATTAAATTAGTTTTCAAATAATGAATAAATAAACAAGTTTTTAATCAGAAGTTATCATTTTTAAAACCAAATTTCCTAAAACTAAAGTGTTTATGATATATATATATATATATATATATATATATATATATATATATATATATATATATATATATATATATATATATATATATATATATATATATATATATATATATATATATATATATATATATATATTGTACCTACCTTAGATGCTTCATCCTTAGAATCATTGATAATATTATATAATTCATATAATCTTTCTAATGAGGCCATTGTTTTCTTTTATTTATTTTTTTTAAATAATTAAGTTTGATCTATTAAAAAATAAAATGAATATGAAAAGATTTTCAAATGTGATGTATTTGTATAATAAATTAAATAAGATATGCATGATAAATACTAAAAAATTTTAGTAGATACCATATATATATATATATATATATATATATATATATATATATATATATATATATATATATATATATATATATATATATATATATATATATATATATATATATATATATATATTGTGAGCGTAAGTGCTCAAACTCTATTAATGGTTATTATTCACAGATAGGTTGTCCGTTTAGAAGATGACCAAGAGGGAAGCATAGGGGCTTCGCGAGAATGAAGTATTCTTTGCTGGAATTATCACAGATAGGCTCTCTTTACTTTCTTTTGTATATTATAGAATAGTAGTATCTAATTCTTTTTATTTTCTCTTTGTAGGGTGAATAATATAAATTAACTTAAAGTAACTAAAAAATATAATTGAACAAAACTTATGTTTAAAAATAAAGACAAAAATAAATTAAAAGTAAAGTTTAAAAACAAAAAAATAAAAGGACTTTCAAAAAGAAGTGAGTTATTCGACTTCAAAGATTGAGGATTCCAATCATTGTTAGCTCATGTAGGTTATTGTAAAATTTTGTTTCCTGATTTTTGTTTTTCAACTATTTAAAGTTTTTTTCAACTATAACATAATAAATGATTTAACGCCAAATGAAAAATTTTAAATTCTTTTCTTTGTGTAGTCTCGAGTTGGGGAACTACATCATCAGCTTTTCGTTGAACATCTTCAGTTCCATCCTACTCCAAAAGTTCGTTTTCCTCAGTTAAAACTTTATGAATTGATTAGGGGAATTTATTTAAGAAATCAACGTATTCCCTTCAGTTCCAAAATAAAGCCCTAATTTACCTTGTGTTCCCATTCCTTTTCCCAGTTCTGGCCTGTTGTTTTTAAACACTACCAATGGTCAAATTGTATAAATAAAATATCCTCAAATTTTCTTCCGGTTTTCATTTTCCCATCCAAGAAACACAAATTCTTATTGTACTGTTTGTCGTCATTTGTTCCTTTATGTGATCCCCCTTGTCCTGACAAAGAATCTGAGGACTTCAGTTCGTGACGTCTGATAGCGGTATCAACCTAACTCATCGTCGTCCTTACAAAAAGGAGAAGTGGAAGACACAGCTCAAACAAAACCATAGGCACTCGAACCAACGCAACATTGTGAGTGTAACCGGTATCTTATATAATATTTTATTTCTCTTTGAAAGTTTATTGCTAATAATATATATATATATATATATATATATATATATATATATATAATATATATATATATATATATATATATATATATATATATATATATATATATATATATATATATTTTAGTGAAGAGGCAATGAATTGGAATCAGCATCAAGAATTGTAAGAATCAGCAATTTTCTAGGAATCAATTAAAATTTTTCTTCAACTTTTCCAATTCTCACATGTCTGGTTATTTTAAAATTTAATGCATTTTACAATGTAAAAGTCAAATACCAACTCTATATATATAATATATATATATATATATATATAATATATATATATATATATATATATATATATATATATATATATATATATATATATATATATATATATATATACTCTGGTGGGCAAAGGCAAGAGGCCTGCCAATTTCCACCAGAGTTGGGGAACAGCAGGAAATCTGATTGCTAATGGCTGATGTAACCTGAGAAACTCCTTTTATAAGTGTGCAAGTCAAAGGAAGCTGGGAAAACAGATAAAAGGAGTGAGTTCCACTTTACCAGTAGAGTATATGTAAGATTGAGCATAACGGTTAAGTCTAAGGTCGGAAAGTTGGACAGAGAAAGGATGAGTATGCGACGAGAGAGTTCAGAAGAGCAGTGTCCATTATAATAGCAATGATACTGAGAGAGTGACGCACCAATTCGTTGGGAAGAAAGAGATTGGAGAGAGTTAGTAACAGCAGGAGAGTTGATGAGACGAAAAGCCCTAGACTACACCTTTTTGAGAAGAGTTGTAAGTGTGGAACCACCCCAGGTCTGAGGCGTTCTCCATACAGGGGAGAACAACATCCCTATAAAGAGCAAGCAACTGGGGTGTCAAAAAAAAACCATAAGGTGCCTCAGAAAACCCAACCTCTTAGATGCTTGTTCAGAAAGAGAAGTAATGTGATCTTTCCAATAAAGATCTCAAGAAAAAGAAACACAGAGAATATTGAGGACATATGAAGGTTAGAGTCGAGTGTTTTTGAAGAAGTCAAATTTGTGTGGAAGATTGTGTTATTTGAGGCATTGAAAACGACCATGTTTTCTCTGCCCCAATTAGAAATACAAGAAAGATCAGAGGTCAGTTACTCCAATCCATCCTTCTTGGGCGTCTTTCAAATTGAAAGGAGTAAAGAAGGGTAAAGTCATCGGCATAGGAGTGTATAGGAGACGAAATAATAGAGAGGTCATTGACGAAAATTAGAAAATACATGGAGAAAGGACAAATCCTTAAGGAGCACCAATATTTGTAGATTTATAGGAAGAACTGTGACCGTCTACAACAGCTGCTACAGAACGACCGGAAAGAAAATTAGAGAGAAGGATAGATTCTGAAAGAGGTAAGTTTGGATATCAAAGCTTTGTGTTAGACTCTTTCAAAGGCTTTGGATATGTCTAGCACCACAGCAAAAGACCCACTGAAACACCGAAGAGACGGAAGACCAAGAGTTAGAAAGTAGTGGAACGTTCTTTACGAAAGCTATATTGGCTTTCAGAGATAAGATTACAAGAATAAAGGTGCTTCAAAATCTTCCTGTTAAGGATAGATTTGAAAACTTTAGAAAGAACGTAGGTTAAAGAAATATGACTTTAGTTAGAGGGTTGAGAGGGGTCCCCTTCTTCGGCACAGTCTGAATGAGCTCACGTTTCCAACAAGAAGGGAAGGTCAAAGTGAAGAGATGGCAGCACCATCTACATCATTGGAGGCCGCCAACTCTCAAGTGATGATCAGGTGAGGAGTGAATGAAGGGCATTCTTTGGATGCCGCCCGTCGAAGCATCTCTGAGGCAGCTTTGAGTTTCCCCATTTTTTTTTTTAAAGAAAGGCAGTGTACAAGTAAGCGCTTGTACATTTATTGGAACATGAGAAGGGAGTCAGAGGAAGGAGAAGTGGGAGCATAGACACTCCAATATGAAGCAAGGGTGCACTAGAGACCCTCTGAGAAGGTAATACGCGAAAGGGAATGAACCAGAGGGCAACGGAGTGAAACGAAATGGTGTAGACCATACTGTCACTCCCCAGGTTATGCCCAATGGGAGGTACTTGCATCACTTTGAACGGCACTACATTCCCCCCTATATATATATATATATATATATATATATATATATATATATATATATATATATATATATATATATATATAT
>SEYY01001215.1:0-20000 GCA_009176605.1 Armadillidium nasatum
TAAGCCAGCAACAATTCAAGAGCTAAAGGATGAGATAATTCGGCACATTAACGGCATAGAACCCCAATTATGCCTCAGCGTCATCGAAAATTTGGACCATCGGATGGAGGTGTGCCGCCGAGGTCGCGGCGGCCATTTGGCCGATATTTTGTTCCATACATAATTGAACCATACCATATTATCATAATAAAAAGAAATGACAATAAATTCCTAAGTAATTTGTGTTTTATTCAAAATCAACATCGGCCCTTAAAATTTAACCACCCTCTATATATATATATATATATATATATATATATATATATATATATATATATATATATATATATATATATATATATATATATATATATATATATATATATATATATATATATATATTATATATATATATATATATATATATATATATATATATATATATATATATATATATATATATATATATATATATATATATATATATATATATATATATATATATATATATATATATATATATATATATATATATATATATATATATATATATATATATATATATATATATATATATATATATATACCTAAACATTAAATCACTTAAATCACCTAGCAAATAGATTTCGTCATGCTAAGCCATGGAATATGAACATCCCAGGATTCTACGAGCAATTTCGTCCAGGAGAAATGGCCCCTCAAAAAAAATTATTAAAAATTTTTGTCAAAATTTGGTCCTGAGATTTCTAAAACAAATTCTAAATTACGAAAGACAGAGCAAAAATATTTAATATCTGTATTGCACGTGTCTTTTAGAACTTGGAAGCCACCGTGGATCGTTCCTCTATCTGCTATACGGTTGATCGATCGGAGATATAGACCCCCAAAGTTGACAATTTTCTTTTGCATGTTCAGAAAGTATGACAAACCACTTTGGTATATATGTCGGTCAAATGAGGGTCGACTTCCGTAGGAATAGAATTTTTTTCAATATTTTTTTTTAAAAGCATTTTCATGGAGGTAAGGTAATATTTTTGATCGTCTGCCTCCCAGAAAATGAGGAAAAAAAATCAACTTTGATTTTATGCTTTTTTTTTTTTTTTCAAAATCTGAAAAATGTTAAGTAAATTTTACGATATATTGGAGTTCATTTTAGAAATGAAAAAATGGCTTTATAGGGTAAAACCAATTATGGGTCACGATTTCTGCCTCATGTCCCTTCTCGCTATCTCCTACGGTTTTGGAGATATTAACGGTTTATTAATTTTTAGTCTTTACTTTTAGCAATCGCGACAAGGACTTGCCTTTTAAAATGCACTTTTTTAGAGTCTCGTCCTAAAGCGACGGCGCCGGAGAGCGACTTTCTTTAGGAACTTTGTCTCAAAAATTATTTCTGGGCCTCGTCCCTAAAAGTTTTTTTATTTTTTTAAAATTTTTTTTTTTTTTTTTTTTTTTTTTTTTTTTTTTTTATTTTTTATTTAATTATATATATATATATATATATATATATATATATATATATATATATATATATATATATATATATATATATATATATATATATATATATATATATATATATATATATATATATATATATATATATATATATATATATATATATATATATATATATATATATATAATTTAGCCGGATATCCGGTATCCATATCCAGCAAATTTACTCTCAGGCTCAGAATTTTCTCTCAAAGTGAAGGCTTCAATTTTCCTGGCATGTAACACCTAAACTCTTTAAATTTTGCCAAAAGAGGTCTTGAGTTATGTCAGATAAAATTCAAGATCAGATATTACAGCCTTTTTTTTTTTTTACTTTGACAATTGTTACCATTGAATAAGTGTATCGTATCTTTGACTTTACAGCTTTCGTATAATGTTTTACTACAATGTAAAATACAAGTAAAATCTGTAATTACTTTTAAACAACTGCAGGACCAACACTGTAAACCAAAGCTCCAAGAATCATAATTTTCTGGACGACTCGGGGAGAAAGTGCTTAAAGGTTAGATGGAAGACAATGATAATTCCACAAAAGGGTCAAAACCCTACCAGTGAGTTTAAAACTCAAGGACTAACATTGAAACTGACGAGCCAAGTTACATGATCTTTAAGAGTGCTCTTGGAAGAGAGACTTTCAAGAGCAGATGGAAAAAAATGCTGATCCCACTGACAGGGTAAGATTCCACTACTCTACTCGGGAGATGATAAATATATATATATATATATATATATATATATATATATATATATATATATATATATATATATATATATATATATATATATATATATATATATATATATATATATATATATATATATATATATATATATATAGTATATAAGTAGTTTATCTCCTTATAAAACACAATCATATAGCATGATCTCTTCTCAATGGAATTATTTCTAGTAGAATATTATGACATTTACATTTCAATACCCAAATAATTAATTTCTGAAAAGTATAAATTATAAGGCTAAGTTATTGTTTTTATGTATTTATATTTGACATTTTTTTTTGCTATAATTCATGATCACAAATCTAAAATGAAATGTGATAATAAAATTAAGTATTAAAAATTCTAAATTACAAAAATATTAATAACCAGGTGCCAAAAAACAGTAACTATATATATATATATATATATATATATTAATATATATATATATATATATATATATTATATATATATATATATATATATATATATATATATATATATATATATATATATATATATATATATATATATATATATTACTTTCTTCTTATCACAATAATTATTCAGATTGTTCACACGAAAGAGGCAAATCAACCTTGAATTAAATTTTTTTTTTTTTTTTTTTTCCTGCAAATTTGGTTCTTTGGTGCGAGGACGAATTGCTTTTAAAATGATCAAATTGTCACATCAATTATCGGCTTTCAAAAATTCATTTATATAAGGAGTAAATTTTCTTCCACAATTTGAAAGAGGATTTGCCCCTGTATGTAGAACAAACATAGTAAGCAATATTATATACCTTTATAAAAGGCTTACAAGTTTAATAAAAAAAGAAAAAGAAAGAGAAAAAGAAGACATATCAAATATAAATAATACAAAAATTCTTGGGGGATGAAAATTCCCAGAGAAAAACTTTATAACCTTAGAAATTTTTTTTTTCTTCTTATTTTCGGTTTTAAGAAGAAAGATAATAAACAATAAACAACAAATCCAATGACACGTACAATTCGAATGAAAAATAATGATAGGGAAAATTCACAAAATAAAAATTCATTCCCAAAATAATTTCAAAATTTCCAAATCAATCCAATTGGAATTAAAATATGCCTCTCCATTTCAAAACATTAATATTTGTTTTTACTATTTAATGAATCCTAATTTATCAATACATCCATCATGAACTATCAGACCATTTTCGGAGGTTTTAATACTCCAATTTTGCGAAGATGCCTAACAATAAATGGTGTTGCAGAAAGGGTAATGGCTATCCTTACAGGAGCGAACACCTTATGAATGGCGTAAGAAAGAACAAAAGTGCTAACTCCAGCAGCCACTGCCTGCACCTTCCTACGCCCTCCTTCGTCTGGCTTCTTGAAATCAGGCTGCTCTGAAGATGGGGTCAAATCCGTAGCTGTTGTGGAAGGCAAATCTAAGGAATTTTGCTCCAAGGTTGTCAAGTTTATCCCCAGTCTCTCTATTAATCCAGACATATCTATTCCACTGTGTAAATAATAATAATGAAATAGTAACTAATAATAATAATAATTATTATTGTAATAATAATAAATTATTATTATTATTAATTTTAATATTAATTTAATATTATTGAAGTATCTTAACATATTAAAACTTGGTAATAAAATGGGATTATTATTATTATTATCATCATTATTATTATTATTATTATTATCTGTAATTATTATGATGTCTTACACATTTACCTTAAAATAGTATGATATTAATCACAACAAAATAATTATATTTTAATTCCTGTGACCTGAAGTAAACAACTTACCACCAGTAGGCCCTTTTCAGAGAAATGACCAGATCCTACTATGCATAAGTCAAATTGTAAAAATAAAATAAAATGCTGTCAAATGTACCTTTAAAAACTGAGATATTGTCAAATAACACACATTTTCTTTATGACACTTACCAATTGACAGACAGGTCAAAAAAGCATCCTTATTAATAGTTTTGAATCATTTTTTTTCTTTCAAAATCGTAAGCAATGCAAATATCCTGAAAATTGACTCGGTACACCCTTACCTTCACTTGGTACATGGTTGCACTTGTAACAATCAGATAAATGCTTAAAAGGTTAACCTTAGAGGAAGTTTAATTTTTCTATATCACAATACCTATCGTTAATTTTCCCTATTCGTGAATCTAGAACTATTCTCTCTACTTAATTCACCAGATGGTCAATTCTCCTTTCAAATGTCTCCATTCAATTTGGATCACTTGAAGTTGACTTGTCCTTTCGACTTTTCTTCCTATTCTCCCTCTCCTGCATCCCAATATACCTTGCCAAATCAAGTCACCCGTTATATTTAAAAAGAAAAAAAAGGCAAATATAAACTGTCAAGAGCATTACGTAACAAAAAAAGTAATTTACAATATTTTTCCACATTCAAAACTCTTAATAAGATACCTAAATAACAGATGGACACTAGGGAACTCAACTTACAAATGACTTTTATATTAATACTTACCATTGATAATGTGATTATAAGTAAAATTATAAGATACACAGCCACATACACATAATTTTAATGATTCATATCCACAGATGACAAATATTTCACATTTGTAACATCCCTAATACTTGATACAACACATCAAATTTCTACTTTAATTATTATAAAGGCCCATGTTTAGCTAAACTCAACTTATAAGCCACATTAACGAATTAAAATAATAAACATTAGTTTTAACTTTAATGAAATTTGAAAACCAAGTTCAATAAATAAGAACCTTAACCTTGTAATAAGTACCTCTACAAGAGTTTATATAAACAAGTTACAAACATTCTCACACTGACAATATTCCTACCTTGAAACAAGAATGTAGAAAAATCCCAACGAGGCCAAAGAAATAGCTATATGAAACACGACGACGGTGGCACCGTAATCTTTAACTGCTCTCTTCAACTTCTGACGCTGGGTTATATTCGGAGCCCGACCGTCGTCCGATTCGTCCTTACTAGCGGAAGACGTGTGAATAAAGCATCTCCCTAGGAGCCCCGCTGATGGGCGTCTTAAACTGATATCACACCATGCATTCATATAATTAATACATGGAAAATGTAAGCTATTAAGGTCACCAGTTAAACTACACCGACTACCAGAAGTCAAACAACTGAAAGAGTCCACACACTTTACTGAAGTTGTACTAAATGCCCGATGATTAGTAGCAGGTAGAGAAAAAATTCCTGAACCTATGGAATGCTTCTTAGAGACATACAACAAACGCGAATAACCCATACCTGGGTTTTTCTTCAAACAAGATT
The DNA here is from genome assembly GCA_009176605.1 of Armadillidium nasatum. Classification (NCBI taxonomy): domain Eukaryota; kingdom Metazoa; phylum Arthropoda; class Malacostraca; order Isopoda; family Armadillidiidae; genus Armadillidium; species Armadillidium nasatum. Next base: position 5,512 of record SEYY01001215.1, read on the forward strand.
TGGAGTTGTTGTGGTGGTGGTCATGCAGATCACCAGAAACATACTTGTCTCCCTGAGACCACTGACCCCCAGGCATTCCCAAATGTGGTGGAGCTTCTGTTCCTTTCGTTTCAAAAGGCTTAGGGACATTACTCTGCATCACCTACGTGAACAATATGTAATAAAAACATGAATTCATATATATATATATATATATATATATATATATATATATATATATATATATATATATATATATATATATATATATATATATATATATATATATATATATATATATATATATATATATATATATATATATATATATATTTTTTTTGTAACTCTCCCTTACACAATTAACACAATCTCTATTATTTTTGCATAGTAGCAACCTTAATCAAAATCGTTACAACTAAACAAAAAATATATATTATTCGTTTTAAATTGTCCGCAATTTACTCTTTCATATCAGTTTTTTAATGTAATTTACAAATTGCCCTCCAATAATTCGTTTTTATTTCAAATTTCTAATATCTTTTTCATCTTAAGAAATAATATATTTAAATTTTTCCTTATTTTCCTTATTTTCTTCCAACATCTTATTACAAATTCATTTATTTATTAAAGCGTTATTTTTTTTTTTTTTTTTTTTTTAAATGTCTAATCTGTGTGTTCGTGGGATTGGGCGTTGGCGGGGGCTTTCTATTACCTTTGCTAATGTCCGTGGCCTTCGATCTAATTTAGCGTCTGTTGAACACCACCTCTCTTCCTCTCGTCCTAACCTATTGCTTCTGTCTGAGACCCAGCTGGACAGGAATTCCTTCTCTAGTAATCTTAATGTCTCTGACTACAACTTTTTTCACAATTTCCGTCTAAATGGTGGAGTCTGTGCCTATATTAACATTAACACTCCTGTGACACGTCTCGAAAATCTAGAATCTCCTAATTTTGATGTTTTATGGCTAAAAATCTGTCTTCCTACTACTACTATTATCTTGTGTTTCTGCTACTGCTCCCCTAATGGAACAGATTTTCCAGTTTTTTTTTCAATATCTTACTACTACTCACGAGACTGTCACTTCTTCTCATCCAAATGCTGAAGTCCTCTATTTAGGGGATTTCAACGTACACCACAATGAGTGGTTGGGTTACTCTCATACTGATACAGGTGGGAGGGAGGCCAAATCATTCAGCATTCTTAACGATCTGGAGCAGTTGATTAGGGAACCCACACACATTCCAGATCGTCCTAACCAATTCTTGAATACACTTGATTTATGCTTCACCACTACTCCTTCTAGTTATAAATACACCATTTTCCCTCCTATTGGTAACTCTGACCATAATCTTATAGCTCTTAATTATAATGCTTTCTCTCCAACAGCTCCACCATGCCCTAAACGTATTTTCTGGCACTTTAATCGGGCTAATTGGGGGGCAATGCGCCGCTTCTTTGCTAACTATCATTGGAGTGAATCTTGCTTTGTCTCGGGGGACGCTTCTGTCTCTGCTGAAAAGGTAGGGGCCGTAATCCTTGACGGGATGAGCAGATTTATTCCATCTTCAACTAAATCTTTTTCTCCTCAAAATCCTTGGTTCGATGGCAATTGTTCTCTTGCCCTTCGGGAGAGAGACAATGCTTATCGTGAATGGAAAAAACTCTCCTTCTCCTATCACTCTTGCTAATTTTCATTCAGCTCGGAATCGTTGCAGGGATGTTCTTCGACGGACTAAGCGTACTTTCATAAAAAGGAAGTGCGCTGACCTCCATGGCTCTCCTACTGATAAAAATTTCTGGCCTCTTGTCAAAAATATCTCTAACAACTTCTGTAAATCTGCCTTTCCTCCTCTTATTCGCTCTGATGGTTCTGTAGCTAATACTCCTTCTGAAAAGGCTAATCTCTTCGGCCTCCTTTTTTCATCTAATTCCACCCTGCTCGATTCTGGCATCCCTCCTCCTACTCCTTCTCCTCTCAGGTGTCCCATGCCTCTACCTATAATTACTCATGATCGGGTGCATGGGATCCTGAAATCTATGAACGTCAGGAAGGCCAGTGGCCCGGATGGCATTCCCCCTCGTGTTCTGAGGGAGTGTGCTTCCGAGTTGGCCCCTGTCCTCGTTCAGCTCTACTCTCTATGCCTTAATACTAATACTTTTCCTCTATGCTGGAAGCGTGCGTTTGTTCAGCCGATCCCGAAAAAAGGTAGCCGTTCTGACCCTTCCAACTATCGACCTATAGCTCTCACTTGTGTTCTATCTAAAAATTTTGAAACTCTCCTCAACTCTCATTTCCTGGATCATTTGGAGTCTCATTCTCTTCTCTCTGATCACCAGTATGGCTTTCGTCGCTCGAGGTCAACTGGTGACATACTTTCCTATCTTACTGATCTATGGTCTTCTGCCCTTAGGGACTTCGGGGAGTCTTGTGTGGTGGCGCTTGACATATCCAAGGCTTTCGACCGGGTATGGCATGCGTCACTGCTCTCTAAGCTCCCTTCCTTTGGGTTTCCTCCTTCCCTTTGCTTACTCTTGTCTAGTTTTCTCTCAGATCCTTCCATTTCGGCAGTTGTAGATGGAGCGACCTCTTCCTCCTTTTCTGTCAACTGTGGTGTTCCTCAGGGTTCTGTTTTATCTCCAACCTTATTCTTACTTTTCATTAACGATCTTCTCCACTGCACTTCTAACTCTGTTCACTCTTATGCTGATGATTCAACTCTGCATTCTTCTACTCATTTCAAATCTGCTCCCTCTTTTGCTTCTAGACTTGCTTCTCGTCTTCAACTTTCCGATTCCATTCTTGCTAATCTGGATGGGATTTCCCGGTGGGGTCATAGCAACCTTGTAAAATTCAACTCTTTAAAAACTCAACTTCTTCACATCTCCCTCTCAAAAACACCTCCTAACTTTCCTATCCTCTTCGATGGCTCTCCCGTCTCACCTGTAAATAACATTAACATTCTTGGTCTAAACATAAACAACAAACTGTCTTGGAAACCACATATTACAATGGTTGCTAAAGCGGCCTCTAAGAAGCTGGGAGTCCTGTTCAGATTGCGAGAATTTTTTTCTTCTGAGCAGTTACTCCAAATATATAAGGGTCTTATTCGTCCTTGTATGGAGTACTGTTCTCACATTTGGGGGGGCTTCGTCTCCTCCTCTCTTCTGGATAGGGTTGAGTCAAAAGCTAAGAGATTAATAAACTGTCCCCTACATTCTAACTCACTTGACCCTCTGTCTCTGCGTCGTGACGTTGGCGCGCTATCTCTTTTCTACAGGTACTACAATGGCAGGTGCTCGAGGGAATTGGCCTCTCGCATTCCTCCACCGTTGCGTCGTCCTCGTTGCACAAGGGGTGCCCTGCTTTCGCACCAATTTTGTGTGGAAGTAGGAAATCCCAGGCTAGCCCGTTGTGGTACCTCCTTCTTTCCAGCCACCTCTATTCTGTGGAACTCTCTACCATCATTTATTTTTCCTCCTGTATTTAATCTTCCACTCTTCAAGGCTTCCGTTTGCGCCCACCTGAGGGCTGTGCGTTAGGTGTGTGTGTGTGTTTGAATGAGCTTTGTGTATATGTGTGTGCCACCTCCTTGAAAAGGGCTCTGCCCGTGAGTGGTGGCGTTGTGTAAAAAAAAAAAAAAAAAAAAAAAAAAAAAAAAAAAAAAAAAAAAAATTTCAATGATAATTATCTTGATTTCTTGATTAACTTGCTTCACATCTTAAAAAGGGTCATCTCAATTTTAATTTAAAAGAAAATATCCTCACAGTAATACCACTTCCAAATTCTCTCTCCACTTCCATCACCTCCCCCCCCCTATGAACTATTTTGAACAAATATAATAATAATAATAAAATACATACCGAAGAAAGAGAAACGGAGTTTGAAGCATCATAAACTGCCACATGTTTATCTGAAGGAGATGTTTTTGAATTTATTTTGAGTGAGGCCTTTGAGCCCTGACTCCCCATGAATTCATGCCCAAAGGAGGAACTTGGTTGACTCATTTTCACATCGATTCTGGCACTTGAGGAGTCTCTTGTTCTATGAGGTGAAAACTTTGCCTAAAAAAAAAAAAAATGATTTTAAAATACTACACCCAAATCTTCAATAATGAAGTTATTTTGAGAAATTCGTGTATCTAATGATACGATTCTTTTTCCTATAAGGACAGTCAAATCTCCAAACCATGCAAAATACAAAAAGGTTTTAAAGTGAAGTTGCAGCAACAGTCAGACTCACATCACTAACCTGTATTGGATAAAATGAAGTCCCACTAATCTCAATCTTTAAATTTATTTGTAATCAACTAGAGAAAAAAAATAGTTGACAATACATGGAACCATTTATAGGGGAAATACTATTCCTGCTACTACTACTAATAAAATAAAATATTATCATTATTGTACATTCTAAAGCAACTGACTACATAATTTTTAGGATACACATCCTAATCCTTAGATTTGGCAAGATTAATGACTGAAAGCAAACCAAACGTATCAAATAATATTTAGCTGGTACATCTGCATTATAAACTGTGTATTAAAGGTAACTATTCAAACTAAAATCAAAACAAAGTGGTGAGTATTAAGTTTTAATACAGAAGTATTAAAACGATATTTGTAATTAAAAACTTACTTTTACAGAAGAATTAATTTCTTCTACATTCTTGGGTAATTCCTGAGATTGTTTGCCTATAGGAAAAAAGAAAAAAAATTGAGGGCTTTTATATATATATATATTTTTAACAGTAACGCCCTGAATTATTAGCTCTGGCTAGCCAGAGATCAGGTTTGTATGGAAATTTTCAGGAAGACATCCTTCTAATCATTAGATTTTTGCCCAAGAATTTTACTATAAATTCTTTCAAACATTTTAAACAGTTATATATATATATATATATATATATATATATATATATATATATATATATATATATATATATATATATATATATATATATATATATATATATATATATAGGCTATATTTTTCTTAATTTAAAAAGACAGAGAAATGAATTTATTTTCTATACTTAATGCATTTGCTTAATGAGATTTCCATAGAAGAAATTTCTGGAAATTTATTTATACGAGAATTCACAGCATCCAAGAACTTTCTTTCCTTTTTTTCTTTATATAAATATTACCTGGGCAGATAGTCTTCTTGCTTACATAAAAATAGATTTTCTTAAGAGATTGATTAAGTCAGAAAAGGTAGAATATGAAAACATGTGATAAAAATGCTATTATCTTTTATAAGTGTGTTTATGGACTTGAAGCAAATTAAACGTGTTGCATTCTGACACACATTAATGACTCAAAACTTAATTAAAGCACTTCCAAATCAGGTACGTAATGCTTTATTTAAACTGCAAAATTGTGTAGAGTCTACCTGTGTTTTTTTTTATTATTTTTTTTTTCTGAAATACAAACCTTGTTTCCTGTTGAAAAATCTGAATTTGTAACTTAATTAAGAATTCGGAATGGTTAAATAAATTTGTCTAAATGCTTAGTAACTTAGTAGTAGTAATAGTAGTATTATTAGTAGTATTAAAAACTTACTAACGTAGTAAATGGTTCTGGCAAAATGAGATATATAAATCAAGTTATCAAACTTCTTAAAACTACTAATAATAACTTTACAAAAATATAAATTAATAGGCTGAAGAGAAAAATAATAACATAAATCATAAGTCACTCTATGAATCTCTAATTCAGAAATAACAAACATTCAGTATCTAATAAAGTCGGTGAACTTCTTGGTTCACTGATATAGAATTAGGAATGCCCTCAAAATAAGCAGAATGTTAATGAATAAAGAAACTTAGAAAGAAATAGTCAATGGATTAAGATTTTGTCCTTTTACAATAAAATGCAAAATCCCAAAGTACAAGGGGAGGGGGGGACTATTAATACTTTCATGTTGGAAATGAAGTTGAAATTATTTGTGAAGCGAGATGATTCAAATCAAGTAACAAAGGTTACCCTGAATAATAAAATAAATGGTTCGAAGCATAGGAAGAATCTGTAGCCATGAATGTTCCAAATAAAAAATAGTAAAAACAATAAATCTTTACATTTTCAAAACTAATGCTTTACTCAAAACACTAATGAAAGTATCTAATTTAATTGCGAGAAATAATATATTTAAAAATGGCACATTGTCTCCATTTATTACTGCATTTAATTATTTAACTTTTTAATTATTCACAGTTTTAATTTAGTAAAAAATTAATCAATGTAATTTTTACGTTTAAACTTATATTAGTATAATTTTTATGTAAAATTATTTTTTATAATAATAATAATGCAACTTCATTTATGAATCTGAAAAGTAACTTTTTGTCTATTTATGTATAGAACATTTAAACTATTAAAGATAAATTTAAGATCCTCAATTACAAAAATGTTTTGAAGCAAAGCACAAAATCGAAATTTAAATCACATACAATAAACTAAATTACAGTAAATAATGAATAGATGCTGGAAAAGAAGTCTCAAATCTCTGGTCTCAAATTACAATAACTTAGCATTTTTGAATAAAATTTATAACCACATCTGAAGAAACATTCACATCAAAATATGAGGAATTTAGGCAGACACATTTTCATTAAAATTACATCCATTTCCATTAAACCATATAGATCTATATTCACAGATACCTGAAAACTTTTCATATATAAAAGAGTCAAAAGTAAAAAGGTGTAAGAGACAAAATGTTCATTTTGATCAAGATGATTGAAAATTGTCAATGTTCATAAAAGTATAAGAAAATAAGCTAAAACAATCACCTGGGAAGGTGACCTTGGAGCAATGAAGCTCTGATCTTCTTCAAATTTCTAATTTGGGCAGGGAAAATATAATAGTTTAAAATACCTCAAAAACTCAGTTTCTTAATCTTTCTACTTGACAATTTTTTTCATGCAACTCTGGCATCTCACAACATACAATTAAAATCTTTGTCTATTTTTTAATTTCCTTGGTGTTTCTTTTAATCAGGAGTCTAGGACTTTTCATCTTATAAACTTTTTAACTAATATTCTGCAGTCACTTCTGCAGGCCTATACCTGTTCCATTGAAAAATGTTCATACAACCTGACTTTCTACAAAGTCTCATCCTCTCTCTGTTCAATTCTCTGGCCCCTCCCTAGGATTTTCCATGTCGTGTCCAAATTTAGAAGATCCTCCATGTTTGACCATCTTCAATTTTGCTGAAACTTTGGGTAAGTAGAGATATATGTTTCAAACAAAGTTCTGCAAAATTGTAGGTCATGACTTCATATAGTTGAGACATTAGGGACTGTTCTGAAAAGGTCACCTATGCATCTTGAATTAACTTAGAAGAAAAAAACCAACATAGTAAGCTCTTTTTCTGGTACTGAACATGAAAACTGCACCTCCAAATCACCTAAACCCATAACTTTATTACCATTTCAATCCTAAAATACCTTGCTGTGTTGTTGCAGCATCTGAAAATCAAGAATTTATTAGCAAATAACTACAATCCTATTCATTTTGGTAACTTGTTATTTCAGTTATCAATAACATGCATCATATCTTTTAATCATTCAATTTTGCTGGTCCTAAGCACAATTTATTTGTTTAGATATTTGCCTTCAAACCTGGTTTAAAAAATTTAACCAACAAATTTATTCACTTTTTGGAAGCAAATATTTAAATAAACACTGTACATAACATTCAATATTTACTTTGCCCAATATATATATATATATATATATATATATATATATATATATATATATATATATATATATATATATATATATATATATATATATATATATATATATATATATATATATATATATATATATATATATATATATATATATATATATATATATATATATATATATATATATATATATATATATATATATATATATATATATATATAACTGGTGTCCTACAGTAAATATTACCTAAATTTCTGGAGGGTTTCTGAGCCACATTAGAGGATATTAAAGTCCTTCTACAATTGCTACCCACAGCTGGGACAGCCTTGCAAATTACTTTCGATGTATGTAAAATGGTGGACATTCTGTAAGCTGTAAAATATAAAATATTTTAAATATTTATTATTAGTTTAGTAAAGTGAAGTGTCGGCTATGGGTGAAATGGACTTTGGTAAGATTTAGTTTCAATATAATTTGAAAGAATAATATTCACTTTCCTTACAGATCATAATCTTTTAAATAATATCAAAATAACAGAAAGAACCCTAAGAAAGAAAAATTTAAAAATCAAAATACAATTAAATAACGCTGAAAATAAAAATAAAAATAAACAATAAAATTATAATGACATACAAAAGATTATGGCAAATATAAACTAATTAACACTTCATCCAAATTGCCTAGATAATAATTTTGGCATAAAGTTTTACTTTGTTTATATTTGCCATAATCTTTTGTACACTTTTATAATTTAAATTTTTTTTCAGCATTTTTTGATAATGGTTTAAGTTAAATAAACTAAAACGTTGACTGTTATAATGATATACATTAATTAATATGATTAATAAATTCTTTGAAACTTTTAATCTTAATTAAAATTAAGATCAAAAGGAATATATATATATATATATATATATATATATATATATATATATATATATATATATATATATATATATATATATATATATATATATATATATATATATATATATATAAGTTATTAAAAAAAAGTGAGGTATACTTTTAGTCCAAATTAGATTAAAAAAATATACCTCAAATTTTTTATAACTTTTTTGTTTCTTGACCGAACTTGATAAAATTTTTAGGAAATATATTGGAATCGTATATCTACAGTTCCATCGTGAGACACTTTAGATATCTATTCCTAAAAAATACTGTTATTTTGAATTTTGAAAAAAAAAAATTTCAAAAATTTTAAACTTTTTTTTTGTATTTCAACTCACATGTTTTTAGAGAGTATATCTAAAATGTCTCACGATCAAACTTTAGCTATACCCTTCTTGTAGAGTTTCTGAAAATTTGGACGTTTGGCCAAGAAAAGAAAAAGTTACAAAGGAAAAAATGAAAAGATATATATCTCCCAATTTCTGAAAAACTTAGAAATTTGATAAAAATTTAAAAATGCATATCTCGCCTAATAATAGAACGATTCCAAAAAAAAATTTCTACATTTATATAGTAAAAATTTTATTCCAGATAATGGTAATTGACAAAGATATATTTGAATGTTTTTAACTAAATTTTTAAGAACTTTTGGTGTACAAAATAGTTTTCCAGGCTTCAATTTATCCAAAACAATTGATTTCAGGTCATTTTGTTTTTGTAATTTCAATATATTGAAAAAAAATAAATGCTCAATAGAGACTGAGTATTACCAAAATTTATTGCAAATTTCACAGAAAAGAAAGGTGGCTTAGTATATTAACAATTTGTTTACCTCCCTTTCTTAATAGCATCATTTCTCTTCTGGAAATTGGAGACTGTGCTGGATGTTATATTTATTATTAGTAAAGTGAAGAGTGGGCTATGGTGAAATGGACTTTGGTAAGAATTTAGTTGTAAGTCAATTACTTTCTAATGCTTTACACCACCAAAACAACTGGCCCGATACAAACAAAGAGTATGAAATCATTCATCAGACTTAAATATCAATTTGTAATAAAAATAATATAAAGAACTCAAATTTAAATAGGTTACCATACCTTTGGCTACCTTTACCTTTTTGTTACGTAACTTTCAGTTTTTAATTCCTATTGCAGTTGCAGCTGTGCTAGTGTGCTTGCAGACTGCAGTAACCATAAAAAAAAATACTACTATTCGGGAACATAAAGAAAAGTTTTCCACCCGTCCAACACTAAATTAGTGCGTTCCACAAATATCTTGGAATCATGGCAGAGGGATTTTCAGAAATTCAGCAAACATTTACATTTGATCTCAAACTAAGTACATCTAGACAATGATTTGATTGAGATTTCGTTCGACGAAATAGTGAAATTTGATCAGACTGCAATATTTAGAAATTCAGCGAACTTCTTTAACTTTCTTGATTTGCGTGGACTCTCGGATGGAAATTAATTTCCCCTGACGCATATTAACAAATGTAAATATATGTTATTATCTATTTTAATCAATCAATTATTAGCTAAATCATCAATCAATATCAAAAACCATAAATCGAAAATAGAATACGAATTCCACGAACTAGGCAAATTAAATATTTAAAAGATTTTGGTGACAATCATAAGTAAAATTATTGGAATCAATGAAATTATGAATAATAAATAAATAATAATTTAATAATTATTTAAAGCTCGTTGATTATCAGAAATTTCTAAAATAATTACCTAATAATCTACATAAAAATATATAATTTAAGAAGGTGTTAATATTTGTGAAATAATGTTTATTTACTTCACATGACCATTACAAATTCACTGAAGTGAAAATTATAGATGAAAATTTTAAACTGTAGAGTTCGTTGAAGGGTGGGTAGTCTTCAAAATTTACTTACGCAGGATTTACAGATTTTGATTCGTGAGACATTTCGTTTTATTTTTCCTTTGAAGCGAATCTGGAAAGATTCAAACAAACAAACAAACAAGCATTGTAAACTTAGAACATGGCTTCCTTTCTTAAACTCTTTGATTAGACCCTTTAATTAGTCGCTTTCCTGCCGATTCGTTAAGATTCATCCAATGTCAATGAGTCAAAGCGTTTTAAACTTAACCACTATTCTTAGTCTACTAGTAAAGTCTGGAAAACACTCCCTTTATCTATCTAAATCACTTTTATGAAAAGTAGTGGTGTAAATGACATCCCATCAGCTGGATGTATGGATGTGACACCCGTTGTGTGTGTGTGTGTGTGTGTATATATATATATATATATATATATATATATATATATATATATATATATATATATATATATATATATATATATATATATATATATATATATATATATATATATATATATATATATATATATATATATATATATATATATATATATATATATATATATATATATATATATATATATATAACAAATGTCAAAATATTTTAGAATTATTTCCTTGCCAAGTATACATCTATACATTAGCCTGTTGTTGGCATTCTTCAACTTATAACTATAAATATGTAAGAGATTCAGTTACTTTGAAAAAAAAATGCTGTTGTTAAGGGATTAAAAGATGTGGAATTATAAAAGTGAAAACAATGTCAAGTTCGTTTTTGGGGAAATTTTAACAAATAGTAAAATAAAATGCAGGAATTTTCTATGCTGAATTCTCAAACTCACAGTTAATCTCCAAAAGCCCAATTCTAATCTCATAGGTTTGTTTTTTTATATTATTATTATTATTATTATTATTATTATTATTATTATTATTATTATTATTATTATTATTATTATTATTATTATTATTATTATTATTATTATTATTATTATCAGGGTCTGTGACTTTTTTTTTATATATGAATCTAACCAAAAAAAAAAAAAATATATAAAAATAAAAATTTAAATAAAAAAAAAAAATCAATGATTTAAAAAAAAAATTTTTTTTTTTTTTTTTTTTTTTTTTTTTTTTTTTTTTTTTTTTTTTTCAATTTTTTTTATCTAAACTTTTCTTTTCTTAATAGTAGGCTTATTCTCCTATAGCAGTAATAAATAATTAAATATAGTAAACATAATTAGTTAATTAACTTAAGCAATTTAAATTAATTTTTTTGAAAAAAGTAGTTTTAAATTTTCAATATAAAAATAACGAAAAATGTGACTGATAAAAAATTAACCAATTCACTGTATTTAAGTTAAAAAAAATAAAATAAAAAAAAATAAAAAAAAATTTTTTTTTTTAAAAAAAAAATTTAAATGTATTTTATTATTCTGTGTTGTTATTTCATATTTTTTATTTTATTTTTAAAATAAATATTTAAAAACATTTATTTTTAGAGTCTGAACTCTAAATACTTAAATTTTGAAGAAAAATAAAAAAAATTAATTTCCATATTTATAACATAAGGAAAAAAAGAGACAGTTAGAAGTAGAATATAAAATAATAGTAAATTCATTAAATTACTTCAGCTATTAAAAATATTTTCAACTTAGAGTTTTTTTTCTTTTATTTTTGGAAGATGGCTGACACAAGTCGATTCTAAAGCTTTTCATTCTCTCTGGTTCTTTATTTTATTCACTTCTATAGTACTATAGTACATTAATCTATGGAGCAAGTCAATAAATTTTTTTTCAATAAATTTATATTTACAGATATTAGAAAATTAAATTTTTTTTTTTTTTTTTTTTAAATTAATATAAATATGTGATTAGGAAGAGTTGTTACTCGTACATATAATAATAATAAATTAAGAAATAGATAAATAAAAATAAATAAATAAATAATTTAATAAATAAATAGAAACTAACGCTAATGAAATTTATAAATTTTATATATCTCGCCTGCCTTTTATAATAAATATCTAAAGTTAGAATTCAATGCTAGAACGAGTGTTGCTGGTGTCAATAATTTAGTGAAAAATATCATTAAACGTACAGTATAATAAATAAATTCATTTTTGCCTTTCAACCCAATAAAAGGTTAAAGTTTATATCAATTTTAATTTTGCTTTTTTTCAAGTTCTCTTTTGATACTCTGAACTTATTATATTGAGAGAAAAAAAAATCACGTGAGAAAAGTCAATTGATTTTAATCACGCCAACCCTGATTATAATAATAATAATTATTATTAAATATATTACTAAAAAATGGTCTTTCCATATATCGAAAGGCAGATATATCTATTTGTATTTCTTTTTTTTCTACGGGTGACTCATGCAGCCTCCTGTACTCCTCGACCCATAAGTGGTCGTGATTATATTTTTAGCTATTTCCGAACAACTAATAAAAAATTTTTATTCCCAAAATTGATTACCGATTATCTTAAAATGATATCGATTTATCAAAATCAAATGAATCTACTTAACCTATAACTAGAAGTCTATTTTACTCACTGTTTTCTTGTACACAATATCAATACGCAAAGCAAGATAGGAAGAAAGGAAAAGCTAAAATAAATCTTAATTGCGAACTAATTTTCACTAAAACAACGTGGAATGATTTTTTACTTCGGAAATATCGAATAAATAAATGTTTCCTTTGGGATGTCTTAAAAGGGTTTGAACTTTTTACCGACCAGGCTCGATTGCCGTGCGAATATCACGTGTTAAACCAAGTGACATTTGCGTGTGCGAATATGATGTGAATATTTAAAGACCATACATGTAAAAGTTAGAATTTTGGCAACAAACGCAAAACGGATGAAATATTAATAAAAATTTATAGAGCTTGTCTAAAATTATTCCTTTTTAGTTATGACTCTTTATAAATATGATTTTAAAATCATTCTAAGAATGGCTAAATTTTCATTTCTTTTCGCAAACACATTATAATATTTTATTCCATATTTTCTCGGCCACAAAATATTTAACATCTCCAACTATATATCAATAGGATGTAATTAAATTATCCTGTTTAATACACTGTATGTGACAATGTTTTCATACAAGTATATATTTGAATGATAATGTACGAAACAAATTTTCTCTTTTTTTTACATATTCTCTTTGCTAAAAATATGATTCACTTCTCTTTTCTGACAAGTTCATTGAATTTTGCATGAAAGTTATAGTTTATTATGCATTTATCAATATATATATATATATATATATATATATATATATATATATATATATATATATATATATATATATATATATATATATATATATATATATATATATATATATATATATATATATATATATATATATATATATATATATATATATATATATATATATATATATATATATATATATATATATATATATATATATATATATATATATATATATATATATATATATATATATATATATATATGAATGAATGCTGTTTTAATGATAAAATAACACATCTGTCAAAATATGCACTTCATGTTTGATGCCAAAATTTTAAAACTGATCTTTTCTCCCTCTCTTTTTTTTCCTTTTAAATTAGATACGAATTATTCTTACCTGTTTCTATGGACAGTCAACAAAGTGTGTGTGTATGTGATAATGTGAGCGTGTCTAAATACGTGTGGTTTTTTGGCATTAGTTCTAATAATAAAGCTTCAGGTCAATCAACTATTTCTCTGTCTACATAATATGTTTTATATTTCTAAAATTAAACAGCAAGCGGACGTACATAAATAAACGTACATCGCCTTGAGGCACCCAGCGAATTATCCCTTTGTAGGGAAGTTCACTACATATGTATTCGCCAGTTTAAAATTAAGTTGAATGAACTTTCCTAACGAAGAGGTTTTGGTGTTGCTATATTTCAGCTCCTTTGATGATCGGACCTAAGGTGTTGTTGGAAAAGGGATTACTATTATATTATCATGTTGGCTGTGAATTGATGTATAAATGCTTAAAATATCGTAATAATAATAATGCATTGTCGT
>SEYY01001215.1:25000-62500 GCA_009176605.1 Armadillidium nasatum
GCATAATAGTGTGTAAAGAGAGCCTTCGGATAAGCTTCTACAACTTTGCTTTGAAGTGTTTTTAAATGGCTGCCCATCACCGAAGCCCCATCATAAGATTGACCTACTAACTTGCTACTAATTTTAAATTCCTTTACAACTTTAGTAACATGATCAAAGAGTCCTCTTGCGGTTCTGTCAGAGCTAACATCGGTAAATCCGATAAAACGCTCATGTGAAATACCGTCCTTAATATATCGCAACACTGTAGACAGCCGCGATATTGACATGATATTGGACGTTTCATCTAGCATGATGGATACAAAGGGAGAAGCAGTGATTTCATTTTTTATTTCATCAAGTATGACATTACTTACTGCATGTATAATAATATTCTGCACAGATGAAGAAGTTAAATTAACAACTGATGAAACGGAAGGAGTTTTTAAATATATGTCAAGTAGAGGATCATAACTTCTAAGGAGCTCCAATAATTCTAAATAGTTTCCTTTGTTACATGATTCTTCTGATTTCGTTGTGGTGTCTCAGAGGAAAGTTTTTGCTTCGATAGAAAGCAAATAGCATCTATCAGTCTTTTAAAAATTTTCCTATTTTTATTCACTTGTTCGTTCTGTTGATCTACATATGAACAAATGTAGAGACTCAATCGTAGAATCAGTTCTTTGTTTGCCAAATAGTTTAAATTTTACAGAAGAGTCAATATGTGACTGAGATCGCTCGTGTTGTTGCTGTGCTGAGTGCAAGTGACAATGATAAGAAATTCCAATATTCGTCCATACCACCTTTATCATTCGAAAACAACAAACAAGGCCAGCAGAAACAATTTATTTAAATGTTCACAACCTGTAAGCCAAGGGACTGACGTATATGGTTGGAGAGAAAAATGACGAGTAAATTCCTTTTTCTGGCATTCATGTTCGCTTGTTAAACTTGTTAATTCTGGGCAAGGTCTTCCATTCTTAATAATTTCTAATTTTTCTTGAAAACTTTTACATGAAAATTTATTAGTTATAAGCTCTTCTATAACGCACTGGTCACCCACACTAAAAAAAAAAATAATTTGATAAAATTAAAATTCATTCCTAAAATAAATCTAATAATTAAAAAAAATATACATAATTAACAATAACTTTAAAAAGGTAGCACAAATCAAACACTAACAAAATGCAAATCACAAACACAAGATGTTATCCACAAACTAAGTGAATTCTTAAGGCAATTCCTTTATTAATTAAACTTTTTAATTCTATTTGTTTCAATATATATATATATATATATATATATATATATATATATATATATATATATATATATATATATATATATATATATATATATATATATATATATATATATATATATATATATATATATATATATATATATATTATATATAATATATATATATATATATTATATATATATATATATATATATATATATATATATATTATATATATATATATATATATATATATATATATATATATATATATATTAGGGATGGAGCGATACCAAAATATTAACCTATACCGATACCAATAATTTTAAATCACCAGATACAGATACCAATAGTTTTACTGAACTCATGAAGTTAAAACAAGATTTAAAATATTCAATGATGACAAAATTTAGATTTTCTGCTACCTGTAATAGTTATTTTTTTGTCACATTACTAAACAAAACTATTGATAGGTGATATAGGGTTGGTGCCACCAATACTCTGCATCCGATTTGCCCTAGTGCATGTTCGATTTTCTTCATTAATTTCTGCAAAATTCGAGGTGTTCAATACAATTTCTATTTTGTTGAACACCACCTCTCTTCTTTTAGGCCTAATCTCTTATTCTTGACAGAATAAGCGTTCTGATAGCAAATCATTTTCTGCTTCCTCTTACTGTCTCTGTCTTCAATTTTCAGCCAAAGGAGGTTGTTATGCATATGTGAGCTACGATTTTGTTTACTCTCGTGTCTCTAATCTGGTGTCCTCTGAATTTTCCACCTTGTGGTTAAAGCTCTTTTGTCATTCTATATCTAAATTCATTTGTACTGTTTATTTATCTCCTAAGTTGCTGACTATCCTAAATTTTTTGACTATCTAAACTGCAAAACAGAGAACATTTTCTCTTCTTCTCCTTTCTCAAAAATTATCCTATTAGGTGATTTCAATGTTCACCGCCACCAATGACTTCCTTCTAGTTTTTATGATACAGCCGGTGAACGTGCCTTTCAATTCTCCATCCAAAACGACATTGAGTAGTGGGTGCAGCTCCCTATTAGTATTCCTGATCAATCTTGGAGATAAACCCAACATTCTAGAATTTTTTAAACTCGTAATCCTTCTCTTTATACTGTCAAACTCTATATTCTCATCTGGGATCTTCCGATCACATTCTTATCTTTGTATTTTCTTTTATCTTTTCAAGTCTTCCGCAAGACTCTCACATATTTCGAGGAAACGTTTGTGACATTTCGGTGCCCAAGCTTGTCGAACTTTCGATCGTAGTTCTTTGATATCCTGTTTAATGATTATCGCCACACAACAATGACATCTTCAAACACACAACTTTAATCTTCGTCCGTCCTTAAATTTCTCGAGTGTTTCTTTCTTCGAGATCTTTCTTAGAAAAACACATTACTTCTCTTTCTAAACAAGCTTCCAAAGGTTGGGTGTTCTGATGTGCCTTCGTAATTTTTTCACACCACCAGAGTTGCTTTCTCTTTATAGGGGTGTTGTTCGCCCCATTATGAAGTATGCGTCACACATCTGGGATGGTCCACTCATACAGCTTTCCTTGAAAAGGTGGAGTCTAGGGCTTTTTGTCTTAACTTACGCTCTCTCATTCTCTCTAGTCTCTTTCTGTCAGTCAAACTGTTGTGTCGTTATCTCTCTATACTTTCTCTATTACAACGGACACTGTTCTTCTAAACTCTCTCGTCGCATACCTCTTCCACTGAGAAGGGCTCGAGCTACATGCTTTCAACTCTCTAATAACAGACTAACAGGTATGCTCAATTTTATATATATTCAACTAGTAAAATTTGGAACACACTCCCTTTTTCTATTTTCTCAACTTTCTTTGACTTTGCACACTTTCAAATGCCATATATCGAGACACGTCGGCCATTAACTGGCTATGATTCTGACTTCTCTCCAACTCTGGTGGAATTTAACCAGGTTTCCAGTATTTCCCCAACTCTGATGGAATTTGGAAAGATTCTGGCCTTTGTCCACTAGAGGATATATATATAATATATATATATAATTATATATATATATATATATATATATATATATATATATATATATATATATATATATATATATATAATATATATATATATATATATATATATATATATATATATATATATATAATGGGACAGGACAAACCGGACCCTATAATTATTGCTTACTGCTGGTAACAACTCTAGGACCAGCATGGGAAACCAGAGCTCCGAGAAGCCTGATCTTTTGAAGAGCTCTTTGAGAAAGTGTTTAGAAGTTAGATGGATAAGGTGCTAGTTCCACTGAAAGGGTGAAAACCCTACCTGAGAGTTTAAATAAAACTCAAGGACTGACACTGAAAACAACGAGCCGATAAATATGATCTTTTAGAGCACTCTAGAACAACTTTTAATAGCACATGACAAAATATGCTGGTCCACTGACAGGGTATATAAATATTTATATAATATATATATATATAATATATATATATATATATATATATATATATATATATATATATATATATATATATATATATATATATATATAATATATATTATATTATATATATATATATATATATATATATATATATATATATATATATATATTCAAGATTGGTCAAGACATTTGTGCATAAAAGAAAAAGGACAAAAGAAAGAACGGTGTAATCTTAATAAAGTCTATCAATAAAGTAGATTCCCCACCACCCTCTCCCTACAAATTCAAACATCAAAAGCTCGAGAGGAATCCTATACGTATGACTGAGCATGACTTTTTAAGCTTTCTTTATAATTATATCTGTGACTTTAATCAGAACATTTATTTATTATATTTCCATGCTTATTCATACGTGTTTTAAAGTTTCCTTTACGCTTCCTTTCATAGGTGGATAAGGATATTAAATTAGTCCCCACCCCCCAACTTTTAAGGGGTTATAAGAAATGTCTATGGCCAAATCTTGAACATAAGGACACCCTCATTCTTCATCTATCCCTATCCCAACAAATCATAACGATAGAAATGCCATTTCTAATTATTTTTAACCTCAGTTCCAAGGTGTGAAACGAGACGACAGAGTTTCAAAGTCTTATTAGAACATTTATATGATTTATTTTTTAATGCTTTTAGTGTAGCTATTCTCCATGGTACATTGTTCCCAAACCTGGGATCCCCAAAACCAGCCTTATTATGTTCATGCTAACCTTAATGATATCCATGCCACCATTCTCTACTCCTATCTTTATCGGGATTTTTCAAGGGAAATCACTTGTAACATTTTGACTTTTACAAGCCCCCCACCCCCCCTTTAAACCTCAGGTAACCCTATGATATTAATTTGTTCTTTCCTTACAAATAAATTCCTTGTCCAGTTCCTCATACCTTCTCCAACTATATTTGCTTCATATTTTCCTTTTCTTTTAAAACTTTTCTTTAATTTTTTTATGTCTAAGAATGTCTTTTAAAGTTTATTTACGATTGCATTCATAGTTGAATACTGAACATTTAAGAACTTTGTTATTCTGACCCGCAAGATGCAATTTTAAACCTGACTTGATACTACATAGCTACAATGGTTACACTTAAAAAGTTTGTTGCATCTCTGAATGAATTTTTAATTCTTTTTCACTTTTAAAATTAAAATTGTAACTTTTTGTTTAACGATTTAATCATTTTTGGCTAACCTTTGATTCACGTTTTTTAAAATACTTTTCCCTTTGGAACCATTTCCACATTGATCAGCATTGCTTGTAGGGACCTGTCAAAAAAATAAAAAATTATATATATATATATATATATATATATATATATATATATATATATATATATATATATATATATATATATATATATATATATATATATATATATATATATATATATATATATATATATATATATATATATATATATATATAAATATATATATTTATTTATATTATTATATTTTTATATAATATATATTATATATATTATATATTTATTTTTTTTTTATTTTTTTTTCAAATTTTTATCTTTATAGTATTTTTTTAAATTTATTTTACACAAACGTTATTCATTCAAAGTTCTATAAAATTATTTAATACTTTTCAGTATATATATATATATTAAAGAAAGCAACTGAAACTATATATTAAATCTTTCCTGATATGTTCTAATACACGATAAAATTTATCAAATGTTCATTTTTTTTTTTTTTAAATAAAAAGATTGATATATTAGTAGATATTGCAAAAAAATAAATAAAAAAATAAATAAATAAATAAATAAATAAATTTGCCTTAGATCCATTACTTCTTTACTTTCAATATTTTTAGATTTATTATTAATAATAATTTGAAAAAATTACACTAGGTGTTATGAGAAATTTATAATTTAAAATACGTTAATTCGTATTTGTTAAAGTAAATATTACTCATTAATTATTACTTCATAAGTTGATCAAAAAATTATTATTATTATTATTATTATTAAAGAGATATAAAGATTACATATAAATTATATTACACTTTATAAGAACAAAATGATGAATTTTAAAATATTCAAAATGGAATTAAAAACTTAATATATCAAGTTAATCTGCTAAAAATATATAGTCTTTTTTAATACTTAAATTTTAAGTTAAAAGATTTTTAACATAATTGTTCAAAAAAAAAAAAATTTTTTTTTTTTTTTTTTTAAAAAATTTTTTTTTTTTTTTAAAACTAAATTTTGCTATAATAATATTTTCTTATCACAGCAAATCCTTAACTGAAAAGTTCTTCATGTCACTCTTACTTAGAACCTACGATTAACCTAGGTATAATAAAAAAAATAAAAAATAAATAAATAAATAAAATTTAATAATATAATTAAAAACATTCTAAAAAAATAAAAAATAAAAAAATTGTCAGATAATAAAGAAATTAAGAAAGTAAACTAAAGTCTTCATCCCAAATTATAATATCCCTCTTTCATCAAAGTGTAACTGAAATAATTAACCAAATATGCTAATATATATATATATATATATATATATATATATATATATATATATATATAATATATATATATATATATATAATATATATATATATATATATATATATATATATATATATATATATATATATATATATATATATATATATATATATATATATATATATACTATAAATTATTTGTCTTTAAAAAAGACATTATTATTCTTACCCGATTTTCACCTAATCCTGAGAATTCGTTCAAGATTTTGTTCTTTCAATACAACTTCCTCCTTAGAGATCAATGACTCATCTTCCATTTGAACATCAACATCCAAAAGTTCAACTTCAAATTCCTCTTTGACATTCAAAGGGTCAGCTTCTTCCTCCTCCTCGACACACAAAGGATCAATTTCTACTTCCTCCTTGACAACTAAAGGGTCATCCTTCACTTTGACCTCAAAATTCAAAGGCTCACATTTCACATTAATATTTGAGTGAAAATTTCCATTCTGTAATAATGGTTGAAAATTTTTCTCATTGGTAATTCTAATAATAATAATGATACTACTACTACTACTAATAATAATAATAATAATAAATTTTGTTTCAGGTGAAAAATTTAAAGAGAAAAATTAGAAATAAAGATATATACATTTTTTTTATTTTATTTAATATCTTACAAATATTCTTTTTTGTCAATTAATAAATAATTTTGTAAGTGCTTCAAATGATTGTAGACACAGTAAATGGTAAATATAGTTTGTAGAATTTCAAAGAAAAGAAAAAGAAAAGAAAAGAATATATATATATATATATATATATATATATATATATATATATATATATATATATATATATATATATATATATATATATATATATATATATATATATATATATATATATATATATATATATATATATATATATATATATATATATATATATATATATATATATATATATATATATATATATATATATATGCCTATGAAACTCTAAAGCTAAAAATCAGTAAATCAGTGATGGGACGATTAAGAATTTTTATGACAATGATGATGACAATTAAATGTAAATTTGACAATGACAATGATGATAATGATGAAACTGAAAACATATATTTTAAACATATAGATAGAATAGATAGAATTTCCCAGTGGGGTCGTCTCAACCTTGTGAAATTCAACTCCCTCTCAAAGACACCTTCTAACTTTTTATTTCTTTCAATGGCTTTCCCATTTCTCCTGTTGACAATATAAACATCCTTGGCCTTCACATAAACAAAATATTGTCTTGGAAACCTCATATCACAATGGTTGCTAGGATGGCTTCAAAGAAGCTGAGAGTTCTGTTTAGACAGAATTTTTTTCTTCCTCGCAGTTACTCCAATTATACAAGGGTCTCATCCACCCTTGTATGGAGTACTGTCCTGATATCAGGGGTAGCTCAGGCTTCACACACCTTTTGGATAAAATTGAGTCAAAGGCTAAAGACTTATAAACTGTTCCCCTCTTTCTAACTCACTTGACTCTTTATCTTTGCGACGCGACATTGGTGCTTTGTCTTTTTTCTATAGGTACTACTGCAGCAAATGCACGAGGGAACTATTCACCTGTACACCTCCACCTTTACATCATCCTCGTAGCACAAGGGGTGCATTGCCTGTGCATCAATTTTGCGTGGACATAAGCAACTCCAGGCTTGTACGCTGTGGTGCCTCCTTCTTTCCTGCTACATCTGTTCTGTGGAACTCTCTCCCATCTTCTGTTTCTTGCTGAATTTAATCTCAATTTCTTTAAAGCCCAAGTCTGCACTCACCTAAGAAATTAGCTTTAGGTGGGTCCTTACGGGGTCATTTTTGATTTTTTTTTTTTTTTACTCTTTTACTTTATTTTTATTCTTCTGACACCCCCTCCTTGAATAGGGCTCTGCCAGTGAGTGGTGGTGATGTGTAAAAAAATAAATAAATTAAAAAAATAAAGAAATAAAAAAATTGAATAAAATTAAACAGTTTCAAAATAAAGAATAACTAAATTGACTTTTCTTTATTCAAATGAGTAAATGCACATAATTATATAAAGTATAAAACTACCTTCAGAATATTGATATTAAAAAATTTAATAAGTGAAAACATGCACAAACGTGCAAGATTTTATTACTTTAAATTTATAGCTCTTAAATTGTGATGAAGAAACATCATCTCCAATTTTTGGATTTGAAAATATGAGTTACAAGTATAGGCTCAAGAAATTGGGGATGTTTTCTGTCAAAAGAAGTTATCTTTGAGGAGATATGATTCAGGTTTTCAAAAATGTTGCTGTCTCTTGACAATGTAAATGTGAGCAAGGTTATTTCATTAAAACAGTGGATTTACCAGGGATCATAAGAAAAAAATAAAGTAGAAATCTTGCTATCTGGATGTGAGAGAGCATTTTTTCAGCAATAGAGTGGTTAAAGGTTTACCACAAGATTTTGGGGCTATGAATCTTCATTTTGACAATTCTTTGGGGTATTGGTGACTTTGCCTTTTAGCTTACATATTTCTTTATAGTTTAGTTAATAAACTGCATGCAGCATATACTGTATAATAAAGTGGTTGAGTTGATTATTTGCATGAGGTAAACAGAAATCCAAGACAAGCCAATCATAGTGAAAGGAAACTTCAGCATTTTGTTGACTGGGCCAGTCTTGATAGGCCCCTATAGCTTCTAACTGCCTATTATTTTCTTGTGTTCTTGTAGGGTACTTTAATTTCATCTTGGAGAGTATATTTGGCCCACACTACTAAACAGCCTTTCACTCTCAATAGGAGGTGGAGCAGAGAGATATTTATGTCAAGATATGCAAATTAATTAGCAAAATAATTGGCAGTAATATGACAACATGACAATTGAGAAAAAATATTATTTTTCTGATAATGATGATGTTTAATCATCCCATCATTACTAAAAATAAAAAGGAGAGAAGATAGAAATACAGAAAAAAAATAAAAAATAACAAATATTACACTAATATCATTAATACCATAATAAGGTTTATAGAATGAGGAACTTTACATAAATCTCAATATTCACAACTTAAAATTTTAGTTTTCTGCAATTTAATTAATGTTAATTTAAAATAAAAATATCTGGCATATTTAACCTTACTTTGTTAATTAAAGAAAACTTTTTGTGTTGAGAATATCTTTAATAATAAAAATTTACCTGAACTCCTTCCGATTCAGAAATTTGCTCTAAGTGATGACAACCTATTTTATTATTTTCCAAAAGTTCATTTTTAATTTTAGTCTTTTTGAAATCCATCTTATAAAACTTTTCACTGAAATTTTTTTATAAATGACAAACAATTATATATTATTATTTGGAGAAAAACTTTTCGATCAATATTAGATAACAGTAATATGTCCTTAATACAAAATACAAAGAAAACATTTTGTAAACTACGATTCTCCTTTTCCAAAATAAGTTATTTCTGATCCAGGAATGCAAAATTCAAAAAGTTTTGCTCTTACTTGAAATCCAGTCACTTCAATCTACGCAAATTTTTTCATGGCTCATTTTCATTTTAGGCAAATATTTTCATGACTCATTTTAACTTTAAATTTACTTAATGTATTTTACCAGTTTTAAATATTTGTTCCAAATTTCTTTGCAATATCACTCTACTTCTATTCAACTGCAGTAACACTTAACACTATGATTCAACTGAACATTTTTTTGGGTAATAATTCGATCAAGCAATATGTCTCTGTATTGTCACTATTTTCATAATGTAAAGTCAAAATATGGTGAAATGCATTCCACACACTCTTTACTTAAAAAAGTAATTAAAATACATTAAAAAAAAAAGAGAAAAACCATTTTTAAAAAATTTAAAAAAAAAAAATCTTTTTACTCTGAATGGTGAAGTACCTGTTCTTTGACTTTTTTGTTTGTACAAAAATAAAAAATAAAATAATTGAATATGCAGCTGGTTGCCATATTTGTCCTTCGACTGTTCATTATTTGCTGCAATGTACCATAGTATAAATATCTATATTTATACTTTGAGTGTACTGTAATACAAGATTATATAAAATGTATTTATCAATGTCACCCACAGGTCGGGGGTATGGGTACCAGACCCCTGTAGACAGTTCTATGCAGCCATGCATTTGCATATTGTAATAAAATATGCATTAAAAATATATTTCAAGAAAGGATTAATGTAAGAAATATTATTACAGTAAGAAGTGAAAACTTATAATGTGTGGTACTCAATTATTTTACTACAGAGGGCTCTGCCCCCCTCATACACCCTAACACAATATATATATATATATATATATATATATATATATATATATATATATATATATATATATATATATATATATATATATATATATATATATATATATATATATATATATACTTCTATAAAAATGAATTAGGTTTCGGGAACAATACTACTATTGGTTATAATAATTATGTGCGCAAGGTTTTTATATATATATATATATATATATATATATATATATATATATATATATATATATATATATATATATATATATATATATATATATATATATATATATATATATATATATATAGCGCACATAATTATTATAACCAATAGTAGTATTGTTCCCGAAACCTAATTCATTTTTATAGAAGTCTATGGATGTAAGTTCCCATGATCATAAAAAAATGAATAAAATGATATCACATAGCTTTAGTTTTGAATGCTCAAGCCAATTACCTTTTCTTACAGACAGTTTAATTAATTAATCGTTTTACAAGGGGAAATAGAACAATACCAAACAGGCCTAAAGTTTCATTTGCATTTCATGTTTATTCATACACAATTTCAATTTCGTTAGGGGAATTATGTTAAATTTTTGTAAGAAATAAACAGCATCTAATTCACTTGTTAACTGTTTACACAAATTCCTATAATTATATAATTCACCCATAGCATAAAAGAACAATTTTCAAAATATACAGTGACACCGAGAAATAAAAGATAAGTTAGTTTTCAGGACTGCCAATCTTCTAGGGATGCCGAAAGTTTGAACATAGTAAATTGATATTTCCGTGGTTTGAATATATATCGATATCGATATTTTTACGATATTATCGAAAAAATATCAATGACTTTTTTACTACTAAGTCTATGGATATTATCGAAAAAATATCGATGATATTTTTAGAAAACTGCTTCAATATATCGATATTTTAAGTATGAATATCGCGGATTTAATACTGAGGGTAAAATATGATATATTGAAGTAGTTTTCTGTCCTGTAATAAAATAAAACTTAAGCAAAATTTTTGAATTATTCATGTGTGCACATGTTTGATGACAGTGACTTTTTGTCTGACTAAGGAGAGTTTATATATATATATATATATATATATATATATATATATATATATATATATATATATATATATATATATATTATATATATATATATATATATATATATATATATATATATATATATATATATATATATATATATATATTATTATTATTTGTGATGGCATTCGCATCCGCACTAAAATTCAACATCCGCATCCGCATTTTCGAAAATTCAACATCCGCACCCGCACTTTCGGAACATCCGCATCCGCATCCGCACTTTCAAAAATTCAACATCCGCATCCGCACTTCTCCAAAATTCGACATCCGCATCCGCAAATTAGAAAATATGACATCCGATCCATCACTAATATTATATATATATATATATATATATATATATATATATATATATATATATATATATATATATATATATATATATATATATATATATATATATATATATATATATATATATATATATATATATATATATATATATATATATATATATGCGAATTGTAGATCAAGAGTGAGGGTGAAGAGAGAACTATCTGGATTGGTTTAGCATAGGAGTGGGATTGAGACAGGGGTTTGTAATATCTCCATGTTATTTAATCTATTGATGAATGGTTTACTTAGAAAAATGGAGAGAGAAGGGAAGAGTATTACGTTGAGAAATATGGAGGGTGAATGTGAAGTGAATGTTTTACTTTTTGCAGATGATGCGGCATGTGTTGGTGGCAGAATCTGGAGAAAAGATGAGAATACTTGTGAGAGAGTTTGAAGGGAAATGTGCAAACACGAGATTGAAATTCAATCCAGCGAAGAATAAAGTTATGAGGATTGGAGGTGGGGATGAGGAAATGTGGAGGGATCGAGGAATTGGTTTGTAGAAGAGTGAGAATGGAAACTTGAGGAGGTGAATGAATTCAAATATCTAGTAATGTTGGGTGGAAGGTAAGGATGGGACGGAAAAAGAAATAAAGAACAGAGTGGTAGAAGGAATGAAAGTATTGGGGGCCTAAGAAAAGTATGGAAGAAAGGAAAAATTTCGAAAGAAATAAAGATAAGAATGTTTGAATGTATGTGTTCCACCTTCTGTATTGTATGGGTGTGAAACATAGATGATAAGTGCTCGGTCGAGAAAAAGTTTCAATGTCTTTGAGATGAAATATTTGAGAGCGATATATAAATTGAGAAGGATTGATAGGATTAGAAATGAAAGAATAAGGAAGATGTGTAAATGGAAGAAGGGTGTAATTGATAGAGAGGAGGAGGATGTGCTAAAATGGTTTGGACATATGTGAAGAATGAATGAGACACAGAATGGTGGGCAAGGTACTTAGATTCCATGTGGATAGAGGTAGGGATAGGGGAAGGCCGAAGTGAAGATGGATGGATGGAAGTGAGAGATTTTGATGGAAGGAATTTGAGTTTAGAAGAGGGTAGAAGATTTGAAGAAACAGAGAGATTAAGGGCGGTGGTGGTGAAAGGGGTTGGTTGTAAGGGAATTGTGGCGGGCAACACCCCACGAAAGTGGGAAAGGTGATAATGAAATATATATATATATATATATATATATATATATATATATATATATATATATATATATATATAATATATTATATATATATATATATATATAATATATATATATATATATTATATATATATATATATATATATATATATATATATATATATATATATATATATATATATATATATATGGCATACGCATCCGCATCCTCATCAAAATTAACATCCGCATCCGCACTTTTCGAAATTCATCCGCAATTCATCTGCATCCGCACTTTCTCTAAAATTCGACATCCGCATCCGCAAATTAGAAAAAATGACATCCGATCCATCACTAAAATATATATATATATATATATATATATATATATATATATATATATATATATATATATATATATATATATATATATATATATATATATATATATATATATATATATATATATATATATATATATATATATATATATATATATATATATATATATATATATATATATATATATATATATATATAATATATATAAATATATATATATAAGTAAAGTAATTGTTAACCTGCAATTTTCATTTGTAATTAAATTTCTAATCAATGAAATCTTATTTTTAATACCCAGCAAAAAATGCCCCATAGGAATTTTCATTGCATTCTTATTGGAAATATTTACGTATCTCAGTTTCCTATACCTATAGGAATCAATAGGGAATTGCATAGGAAATTTCCTGATGTGTGTCAAGCAAAAAATATAATTATCCTCTTTTTGCTTTATTATATATATATATATATATATATATATATATATATATATATATATATATATATATATATATATATATATATATATATATATATATATATATATATATATATATATATATATATATATATATATATATATATATATATATATATATATATATATATATATATATATATATATATATATATATATATATATATATATATATATATATATATATAATATATATTATATATATATATATATATATATATATATCACCTCTGGAGGGCAAAGGCCAGAGGCCTCCTACAATTCCACCACAGTTAGGGGAAAAACGGAAGAATGGTCAAATTAAAGGCCGACGTGACCTGATACACGACGTTTGAAGGTGTGTGAGTCATAGGAAGTTGGAAAAATAGAAGAAGGGAGTGTGTTCCAGACTTTACCGGTAGAGTACATGTAGGACAGAGCATAGCGGTTGAGTCTGGGGTCAGAGAGTTGGACAGAGAAAGGATGAAACTGTGTAGAAAGTCGAGTCGCACGAACCCTTCGCAGTGGAGGTCTGTATTTGATGGGATTTTCTGCTTTGTCCGATTTTAGAAGCAGCGTCGTTTCTCTTAGTAAACTATCATGGTAGAGACCGATCGGGGCTGGAATTCTGCCGGGGTTGCCTAAAATTTGTAAAGAGGTCAAAAGCAATGAAATTTTAGGTTATGAAAATGATATAATTTTACTTGAGATTAATATAATTATATATATATATATATATATATATATATATATATATATATATATATATATATATATATATATATATATATATATATATATATATATATATATATATATATATATATATATATATATATATATATATATATATATATATATATATATATATATATATATATATATATATATATATATATATATATATATATATATATATATATATATATATATATATATATATATATATATATATATATATTATTATATGATTATTATATATTTTCTCTGAAAAAATTTTCATAAAAAATTACAGATTTTGTATAATAAAAGTTTAAGAATAAAAATTTATGAAATTTTTTTTTCTGATTCACAATAGTGATTTAACAGGTTTACTTAGTTAAAGTTTAGAAATATGTGAGATACAAAATTATCAATATAATCTGTATTTATACATATCATTGCTATTTTATTGCTGCGAATCAAACTTGTATCATTTAGCTACATTATTTCAAAATTATTATTTTGTTTATACTTAAAGTCACTATGGCTAAAAAAAAATCAGCTTCAGCAGTATGGGAATACTTTACAATGTTTCAGGATAGGCTTGAAATTGCTAAATGTAACATCTGCAGTCAGGAAATTAGAAGAGGAGTTTTGGGTGCTCAAAGTAAAAAAAAACAAAATCTTTAAGGGCATGTAAAATCAAAACACAAAGATGAACATTCACTAGCAGAAGAGGAGCAGTCAAAAGAACCAACCAGAAAAGAAAATATTGAAAAAAGAAAAAAAAAATCTTAATTTTCTTTTATTTTGTTTGATTTAATCCACCATTAATAAGTATAATTTGCTATTTTAACTCCGACAGGCAAACCCCGGTTTTCCCTAATTTTTTAGCAGGGGTTTGCCAGGGCCGGGGTCCGGTCGGTCCATAATCATGGCATCTCATTTTCTTCTATTATTCGATTGTAGCATTATGTTAGAGGGTCCATAAGAATGGTTATCTTTTTTATCCATACATTTTGCACTTTGTCAATACCTGGTGCTTTCCATTGTTTGTCCTTTTTATGATGTTTCTCACTTCGGATCTTTCTATTTTTGAAAGTGATTCATTTCAATAATATCATCATTCATTGGTTGAATTTCCACTTTTTGGATCCATTCTGCTTGTTCATCATGTTGTATCTTATTTTCGTAGAAGTTTCTCCAGAACCTTTCACACTGAAAGGTATTTTCCACACTACTTCGGGTTTCTGACGCAATTTTTTGTAAAATTTACCAGGGTCTTCCATGAACATTCTATTCTCTTTTTTCTCTTTCTCCACCTTTTCGTTTCTTTTTAGTTTCATAGATTTTGCAGCAAGTAATAATTTTCTTTTAACGATTGCGTGAGACAATCTATCACCATTCCTTATTCTTTCCTGATTAAGCATGTTCTAGACTTTGCTTTTTACTGTCCGTGTTCGGACTTCTCCTCTTTTAAACATTGTTAGTAACCCAATCTCACTTCTTAGGTTATCTATTTGTTTCTGTAATCTAAATTTCCACGGTGGTATTTTATTTCTCTTTCTTATTCTTGAATCGTTTGAATTCCCAATGCGTCTGCCACTGCCCTACTTGTTTACTTCCGAGATGTTGCAATTAGGGGGTATCAATCTTGGTAGTACTATGTTAGCTATACCAATATTCAGTTTCATCCAATTTGTTATTTTCTTCACCTTCTTTCTACGATTCATTCCCAATACTATGTCCTCGTCCCTATATTTTGCTATCAGATTAAAAAATTCTTCTTCGTTGTCATCATTTATCATCTTCTATAGGGTTTTGTATGGCAAATAGTTCATGGGTGGAATTTTTTCTCTCAATTCCTCTTCAGTTGTTCTCCACTGACTACATCCGAACTGCTTTCCCCTTCTTCACTTTTTGGTGCTTCATCAAGAAGTGGGTCATCTTTTTCTTGTATCATTATAACCAGTTCTTCATTGGTTTTTGAGTGATTGATCATGTGTGTTTTTAAGCCTCCTTTATGATTACATTCATAGGAGCAGTAAGAACATTTAAATAATTTTACATTTGTGTGAGTAAGCATGTGTCTTTTTAAGCTTCCTTTCTGATTACATTCATAGGAACAGTCAGAACATTTAAATAATTTTACATTTGTGTGTATTAGCATGTGCTTTTTTAAGTCTCCTTTATGATTACACTCATAGGAGCAGTCAGAACATTTAAATAGTTTTACATTTATGTGTGTAAGAATGTGTGTTTTTAAGTCTCCTTTCCGATTACATTCATAGGAGCAGTCAAAACATTTAAATAATTTTACATTTGTGTGTGTAAGCATGTGTCTTTTTAAGCATCCTCTATGATTACATTCATAGGAGCAGTCAGAACATTTAAATAGTTTTACATCTGTGTGTGTAAGCATGTGTTCTAGTAAGTTTCCTTTCCGCTTACATTCATAGGAGCAGTCAGAACATTTAAATAATTTTACATTTGTGTGCGTAAGCATGTGTGTTTTTAAGCATCCTCTATGATTACATTCATAGGAGCAGTCAGAACATTTATACAACTTTTATTGCTGTGAATCAGCATATGTTCTTTTAATCTTGATGTCAAATTGCATTCATAACTGCAATGAGCGCACTTAAACTTTCTTTTGTTGTGTGTTTTTAAATGAGTCTTCAACTCATCTTTGCTTTTAAAACTATTTTTACAATATTTGCAACTGAAATTTTCCAGATGACACTTTTTAATGTTTTGTTGATGCGCAACTGAACTCTGAGGTTTTGTTCTTGAAGTACTTTTCATATCAAAATCTTTTTCTCCTTCAGCAGCGCTGATGATAAAATTCTGTGGAAAACAAATGAAAATTATAAGAATGTTGACAAAAATTCAAATACTTTTATTAATATTTTCTATTCGTCCCTTTTTTTTTTTTTACTAAATTTGAAGTTTTTCTATAAATCAAGACTTTAAAGTGGTGTATCCCCCCAATTTTCGAAAGAAAATAATGTCACTATTGAAGTTTTCTTAAGATTTATTTAAGATGTAACTGAATATTTCAAGTTAACAATGTAAACGAGCCCAATTTTTTTTAGATGTCATTTATTTTTTGACTTTTACAAGGAATTTTATATAAATTTTTTACATTTATTTTATGAAATCTTTAAATTATAATATAATTTTCAATTTTAATAAATTTAAATAAAATACTAGTACGTAGGTAAATCAGAGGTGGGAAGGGGGGGGAGAGGAAAGAGAAAAATATTTGAAATCTGGCAGATGAATTCTGATCTTGATAGAATTTAGATGAAACTTATAACTCAGATTTTTTGTATTTTGATTTATTAGAATTTTAAAGGTAGTTCAATAAGCAGTTTTTCTACAAATTCTACAAAAATAAATATGAAAACTATCAGATATCACAGATATATGAAGGTGTTTTATTTGGCTTCTATTCAAAAGTTATTTGATATTATAATTTAGACCCTTTCATAGTCTAAAATCTGAAAATCCATTTTCTTTATCATGTCTAAATTTAAATAATAAAAAATAAAAAATTTACTTTTATTTTTACCATCTATCACTTTTAAAACAACAATAATGTTTCTTTCTTTCTTTCTTTCTTTTTTGAGAGTATGTAGAGGTGCTGTCACTTCACACTGGGAAACGAAAATACCAAGCTGAAAATCTAACAATCTAAAAACTAAAGGCCAACTGGAAGCATGTTAAATTTTATATATTTCAGATTTAGTTCCCGTAGAAATGCACAGATTAGGTCCAATCGAAATGTTGGAGATTTTGATAAAATGTGCGACAGACGGTCATCGGCAATTCAAAGGGGAATGATCGGCAAATCAGGGAAAGAACTTGTTTCTGGAAGCCGTTGATAAGGAGATGGTGAATTAAAAGAACATGGGAGTGACAAAACGGACAGGAAGATAGGACCCCCTCAACGTGTAGTGATTGTGTGTCAGAGGAGTATGACCAATGTTAGTAGGGCCAAGATGACCACCTTGTGAAGACCTAGATGGCACCTGAATGGCCATTTACCAACTAAGGGTGGAAGTTTGACTCCTCGTATGTCTTCCACCAACCCAACATCTCTGTCAACAGTTAGTAAAACCTTTCTTGAGAATGGCGTAATAATCAGTAATATATGCATCGGTAAGTAATGCATCCTGTTCCCTTAATTAACCACCCGTTTCCAAGGTGGGTAAAAAACAATTACACAAATGACATAATAATAATAATAAAAATAAACTTAATATACCCTTACATGTGGAGCATTAAACTTTGTGATCATCGCAGGATTTTCTGATTTTATGACATTATTTTTGACTTGTTCTTTATCAATCCCAAGTTCTATTTCTGATTCTCCTGCCTCTGATTTTATAGTAAAAGATGTCATTTGATTTAATTCTTCCTTATTACTTTCTGGTAAAGAGATTTCTGATTCAATATGAGGAAAGCTCTGAAAAACAATTTGAGTAGCTTTAGAGATACAAAACAATTAAAAAAAAAATCAAGCTTAAGGGTACTAACAACACAAGAAACAAACTCCTCATTTTAAGGCTAATCAGATTGACAAGACAAAAACAAAAATACTGATACAAAGACGATTAGAAAATTATGAGATTTTCAAAAATTATTTTACTTTAAATTTCTTAAATACTTCAAAACATTTTTCATTCATTTCTCACTTCTTAATAAAGTAGTTTGTCTGAAAAAAAAAAAAAAAAAAAAAAAAAACCTTTTGTATTGGAAACCTCAAACCATAAGTGTTTCTAAAGTGACATCAAAGAAGCCGACAGTTCTGTTCAGGTTGCGAGTTTTTTTCCATTCTTTTGTGTAGTTACTTTGATTGTATAAAAGTATTATCAACCTTTGTAAAAGAGTAGTACTCTTCTTATATCTGAGAGAGGAGGGGGTTCCAGTTTCACCCAAGTGGGAGGGGACATAAGCCCTTCAATTTGAAACTTTTCTAACTTTCTACTGCTCTTAATGCAAATGTTTCTGACTTCTTTTTAAGTCATTCTACATTTATTTTGCTTTTACTTTAGTAAATTCTTCCTATTTTTTCAGCAATGATTGTAGATGGTCCACTGTTAATCCTTTAAATCAATAAATGAGATCAAATTTAACAAATTATTTTTATATTATAGATAATTTGGGATATTTACACATGAAAATTTATTTTTAAGTCTTGCAGATTGTCATACAATCATTTATAGTTAGATCTTTAATTTTATCTGATTAGAATTTACTAACAAAATTTAAAATATGACATTCAATTAACTTGGATTTTATCTGTTTGCATAAGATTAATTAAGTTATTTTACTTTGATAGATTAAACTACTGATCATTATTTATATTAGTGCTGGTGTTCCTCAAAATCTTTTCTCGCCTCAATTCTTTCTACTTTCATCAATGGAGTTGTAGAAGCTATGCATAATTATGTTGTTGAATTCAACTAAAATTAGTCATTTATTCAGAAAATTATTCCATACAACTGATAATAACTTATATTTGGGGGTAAGACCCTGGAGGAACTGATCATAGATTTGTCAGAGAAAATATGGTTGCTTTCAATGTCTCAAAAAAACATTTCTTCAACAATTACTCCACTTAACTTCTTCATAAACACAAAGGAAGCTTTCCTACATCCTCAATATACGTGGGTTTCCATTTCTAGAAAGGTTCACAGTTTCTCTCCCAAAATAAGCTTTCAAGGAGTTAAGCATCTCTGAAATACATTCAGAATTTCATCCCACCTGAGGTCTCATTCATCTTTACATGAAGTGTAATACAATTTCTTGGAAAAGTGGAGTCTATACCTTCCACTGACTCACCCTCATTTTTTGTTCATAATCTCACTTTCTAGTCATAGTTAAGTCACTCTTATACTATTACTATTACCGGTCTTTTATACTTTCTTTACTTCATTTTACTCTCACACTTTCAATTGGAATGAATCAACGTTTGCCAGCTTTTAAATTAAGAAAATTTATTAAAAAAAAAAAAAAGAGATCACTTAACCCCAAAGAATGGTTTCACAGCCAATTTGTTTATTGTAAATTTCAGATTATACATGATATACTGTATATTTATATGAGAAATTGGTAATGCAAATTTTGTAAATAGGATAGATAATATACTAAGGATCAAAGTATATATATATATATATATATATATATATATATATATATATATATATATATATATATATGTGTGTGTGTGTGTGTGTGTGTGTGTGTGTGTGTGTGTGTGTGTGTATACCTGATACTCCACAGAAAAGTCATTTTCTGATACCAATTCTTCCATTTTTACTTCAATTTCAGATTTGATATTCATTTTTACCTGAAATATTTTTAAATAATTACCAATCTGAGAAGTAGCAATTTCAGTGATATTACGAAATATATTGATATTAATATTTATTTGTTGAGTGACATTTTTTTTTTTTACAAAAGAAAAAGCCTTTCCTAAGTGACAATATAAAATTTTTTATTTTATATTTACATTAAAAATCATTTAAATTTTGACATTTTAATCTTTGGGCCTTAAACTGTTTATGGCTAAATAAAATAAACAATAATGCTTATTAGTCTATGGCAGTGGTTTAAATATGAAAAACATTATTTTTCACCCTTCATTACAATGTTAACTCTTTTGGATACATTTTGACTTCATATTAAAATTAGATTCAGAGTGTGGAAAGGTTCAGTTATAAGGTCAATTCTGAGATTAAATGAATCTTTTTGGGAAGACATCTTTCTATTTAGTAAATGGTATGGAGAAGTGGCATTTATAGAGGAGCATTTCATAGTTAAGAATATGGTTGTAGCAATATGTGGGATTAAGCCAATAATAAGGAAAAAGGCCTTGTATTTGTAATGGGCAAACTTCACTTTCCCAAAATTTATTGAGAAACTTTTTATGGTGATGTCAGAATCTAGGCTATCTCTCAGTGTTCTTTGAGTTAAAACATCTGAAGCACTTGGCAATTTCTTAATTTTGGCTTTCGAAAAATCTTACAGTCTGACAAAAGAATGGGAGTTTCAAATATATACTGTAAAACGGGGTAAGACTAACCAAAATTTGAAAAATTTCAACTTTCAGGAGTTGAGAAAATTCAGGATTACATGATGTAACTATTTATAATTTTTTTTTGAGAAATATGAACCTTTCTGAATATTTTTATATAAAAAAGTATATGGAAAAATGTACAAATTACTATTTTTTAAATTTTTTTTTGAAAATGAAGGTGATGAAAAAATGAAAAGGGGAAAACTAACCACTGCACAATATTTAAAAATGGCTATCAATAGAGCTTTTTATTAATATAAATGGATAAGAATAATATTATAGACTATATCTAAAACATAATTTGAAGGAAAAAAAAAAGTTTGGACAAATATTCAACAAAAATCAAAGACATGTATGGAAGTAAAATTTATGCAAATTTTTCAGCATATTCCCTTTGTCAAAATAACTTGATAATTGACCTGTTGATAGTTAAATCATCAATATTCATTTTATTATACTTAAACTTTTCATGTTTCCTACCCAAAAAAAGTTGAATTTCCATGAATACAGTAATCCCCAGTTTATTGCAGAGATTACATTCCAGAACCACTGGCAATAGGTGAAAATCCACAGAGTAGTGATATATATATATATATATATGTTATTATTTTATAACATGCAGATTTTAAAATCAAAATTATAACATCTGCACTGCGGTATATATCGAGGACAGAACCTGACCCATGTTGACGCTACGCTCAAGTTGTGGTCGGGGAAATATTGAAGGGACTTTCTCACTAGGCGAGAAATGTCAGTAGAAGTTCTGGATTATTTCCTTTTGAACCATCAGTGGAGTAGTGGTCAACACAACGGACTTCCATCTTTTGGGCCCGGGTTCGATTCCCCGATCAAGCAGTTATCAAAAGTATAAAAAATGATTCCACGGTTTATTATAGTGGCTATCAAAATTATATATATATATATATATATATATATATATATATATATATATATATATATATATATATATATATATATATATATATATATATATATATATATATATATATATATTATGAATGTTACCTCACAATCTTCAGAAAAATCATACTCTGGGACCAACTCTTCCATCTTGATTAAAACTTCGGATTGGATATTCATTTTTACTTTTAACAGAAAAATCTTTAAATATTTAACAATCTGTGAAGACGTAACAATTTTAATGACAATTTGTAATATATTCTGATATTAATATTTAAAATATATTATGTCAAGTGCCATTCTTACAGGTCCTAAGTCCTTTCTAAGTCCCAATATAATTTTATAGGATAGTTATTATATTAAAAATCATACAGACTTTGAAATTTTAATCTTTAAGCCTTAAACTGTATATGGCTAAATAACATAGGAAAAAAATGATACAGAAGTCTGTGGCACTAAAATATATATAAAAAAAAAAAAATTTCCATTGTTCATTTTAAGTATTTGAAGAACTTTGGGTTATTATACATTGTTCGTCTCTACTTGGTATTCATAATATAAACTGGAAATGTAATGTAAATTGAAGAAAAACAATAAAAATGGATCAGAAAATCAAATTCAATAAACTTAAAAATAGTTAAAGTCCTAAAAATCCTATTATAAAATAATATAAATATGCCAACTACACCGAACACGCCCATACCTATATATTTTTTATATTGATATTTTAAAATTTTGATTTTAGAAATAATTTTTCTTGGGTAGTAACAGGTTATACTTTTTCGTTTTAAGATAAATGTTAAAGATATAGGTTTAATTTGTTCTACAGATTGATATATATATATATATATATATATATATATATATATATATATATATATATATATATATATATATATATATATATATATATATATATATATATATATATGTGTAATTCGGCAGTAGGCCTGTATCCCAGGGCAACATTCCACCTATCAGTTAGGCCTGTATTAAATGGCAATGTCAGTCATTCAGGTTATGATAAGTCGAACTAAGTAACTATGTACACTAGAAAACTAAGTAATTATAATAATAATAGCAATAGTAGTAATAATAACATTAAGCGGAATAAATGAAATGAAAGCTAGATAAAAATAATACAATGTCAAAAAATTTGCATTGATGTATTGATATTTCGATATATCAATATTTCCAGATATCAAAGGTCAAACAACTTCTTAACCTTTACCAAAATTTTATAACTATATTACTTTCAGATCAATTTTTTTTTCCAATACTGATTATCAATGATGTGGGGAGTCTTATCTAAGGTATCTGAAGATAGACCCTCCAAGAGATTAACTTTATCGTCTGGTCAACTATTTCTCTTCCGCTTACCAACCTCAGACAAACTCGGTGGTAGGCTCGTGGCTTCTAAAGGTGAGGAGGCACAACAATAGTCAATATATATATATATATATATATATATATATATAATATATATATATATATATATATATATATATATATATATATATATATATATATATATATATAATAATAATATGTGGCCAAACTCTATAAGAAGCCACCAACGTATCAAAAGTATCTCAAACAATAGGATTCTTACAAGAAAACTAATAACATTTTTCAATCAGCGTTGAAAACAATATGGAAAACATATGAGCAAAACCTCACTCGACTACAATTTATGTCAGACTAATTATAAAGGAAAGATTTCTGGCAAAATGTTGCTTATGCATGCGCAGTATCATCCCAAATAGGGAGGCAAATTTTATAATGTGGCAAAATAAATTTTCCTTAATTTATAGTTTTTTTTTTTAGGCTTTTCAATTTTAAGCCAAATAAAATACTTCATTCGAAAGACAGGAGTTCACCTTACAGAACATATGAAAAAAAAAAATTTAAAAAGTTTGGATAAAAATAAAAAGGTTAGAAAAAATCAATTGCCTCCGTTCTTAAAAAATACCATTCATTTTAAATAAATAGCAGTTACCATGGTAACAAGGAGGCTTCCAACATGTTTCTATGGTAACTTTGACATGCTTAAAGTTTAAAAAAAAAAAAAATATATGGTAAAGGTGGAGATTGTTTCTGAGTTTCGATTGTTAAAAAATATCGAAAATCAAAAATATCGGAGAAGCCTATCGTAAACAAGAGTTGTCAGAGGTACGAGGTACTATTACTAGACATACACAATTATTATTACTTACTTTTCTAGCAGAACCTAATTCGACTTATCATAACCTGAACTACCGAAATTGCCGTAAAAAGAGGCCTAACCTATACAAGAATTTGCCGTAAAAGAGACCTAACGTACACAAGAACGTTTGCACGACATAGTAGCCTAGGGCTAATTATAGGCAGGAAAATATCGATCATAATAAAATATCGACATAAAAAAATATCGATATAAAAAATATCGAAACTCAGAAACAATCTCCACCTAAGCCAAAATATATATATATATATATATATATATATATATATATATATATATATATATATATATATATATATATATATATATATATATATATATATATATATATATATATATATATATATATATATATATATATATATATATATATATATATATATATATATATATATATATATATATATATATATATATATATATATATATATATATATATATTAATATAGAAATAAATTTATATTTGAAGCTTTGTGTGAAAAA
Source organism: Armadillidium nasatum (assembly GCA_009176605.1). Taxonomy (NCBI): domain Eukaryota; kingdom Metazoa; phylum Arthropoda; class Malacostraca; order Isopoda; family Armadillidiidae; genus Armadillidium; species Armadillidium nasatum. The sequence goes on from SEYY01001215.1 coordinate 50,286, forward strand.
ATTCTAAATTTTAAAATCTGAGTTGCTTAACCTAATTTTTGAATTAAAATGTTATATTTTTTATTAAATACTAACGAAGGCACTGCCTCCCCCCAAAAGCCGCCACTGGACAAACTTCAGTCAAAATCCATACTCTCCTTCGCAGGAGAATGACCATGGAGGCCATGAAACTCCAAGGTATTATATTTATGGTAATAAATTAGGACACGTAAAATATATTAAGCACAAAGTAATATTAAGAGCAAGAGGGGACAACAAAACGCCCATTACTACGAAGGTTGAAACTGGAAAAAGAAAAATAATAATAATAAATTTAACGTACCATGACAAAACCAAACAGGGCAATGACAACTGATGTCATTACCACCCGTCATTGTTCCTTCAAATTGGGAACGTTACATGTTGAGAATCAAACTTCAAGATCTTGTCAGAATTTCCTGATTTTATGACATTATTTCTGACCATTAAAGACAAATTCCAAATCTGATTCTCTTGGCTCTGACTTTATAAAAGATGAATTTCCATCTAATTCTTTCTTTATAATTTCTCGTAAGGAGATGTTGGATTCATTGTGAGCAAAGTTCTGAAATAAAACGAACTAATTTAACTAACTTTATTTTTTTAAAATTTTTAAGCCAAAGAGCCCCAAAGAACACAACAAAGCTTAATCAGACTGACAAGAAAAAAAATATCAAAATTTGAGTTAATTAAAAATTAACGATATCACCAAAATAATAATGATAATAATAATTATAATAATAATAATAATAATAATAATAATAATAATAATAATAATAATAATAATAATAATAATAATAATAATAATAATAATAATAATAATAATAATAATAATAATAAATTATTATTATATCTGCTGATACTAAACCAAATAAAAACATTAATGAAAATCATAAAATATAACATATTTTACTTCATATTTCTTAAATACTTCAAAACATTTTAATGTAATCGGAGAGGAGATAGAAAAAGACACATGCTTACACATGTCGAGAATGTACAGTGAACGTAAAGGAAGAGGAATGGGAATGGTAGAAGTGAATCAGTCTACAAGAAGGAAATTATAGGAATAGGGGAATACCTGGAAAGTTCAACAAAGAAATTCACACAGTGAATTTGCTTGCATGAAAGAAATAAACAAGACTCAACCTCCATTATAAAAAAAAGGAGTCCAAGTCCAGGGATGAAAGGAAAACCTCAAAGGCGAGAGTGAGATTACTTAAAGATAGATATGGAGAGGAAAGAAGGCAGAAACACACAAATCACCGGAAAACCAAGTGATGGAAGCACTTCAGAGAAACTGTTGGAAGAGTCATACATATATGTGGAAATTATTGATAAAGGTTCACTTAAAGCGGAAGAAGAAGAAGAAGAAAGGCTGATAATGGCTGCTCAAGACAGGACGAAATGGCATAGAAAACATATAGAAAGAGAGAACATCAGTGATAGATGTAGAGTGAGTGAGCAGGATACAGAATCTGTTCCACACATCCTAGCGGGATGCCAAACTCTGTTAAACCGACAACTGTACACATGAGATCCACAAGAAAGAAATAATTGGTCTAGAAGAATATTTAATGGGAAAAGGAAGTAGATACTTGAGCTGGGTGAAAGATCATGAAGAAGGTAAACCAAATACAACGTCCATCATTAAAAAATCTCAAGACTACACCTTGAAGAATACTCTATAGAGGTAGGAATGGAATTGGAAAATGAAGACTTAAAAAACAAAATCATGAAAACTAAAGAACAGAATAAAAAAAATTGAAGATTACTGGAGAAGGCATAAACTTGCTAAACACAATAAAGTAGAGGTGTTAGACAAGGAATTTATTTAATAAAGAAAAAATTGTTGAAGTAATACCAAAAGTATTTCTAAGATTCGAAGAGAGGCTACTGATAACGGCACAAGACATGGGTTTAAGAACAAACTGGTTCAAAAAAACACAGAAAAAAAGAATTGCAGTGATAGGTGTAGAATGTGTGGTGAAGAGGGAGAATCTGTAACCCACCTTTTGTCTGGATGCGAGGTTCTCCTTTAAATACAATACTATACAGAAAGACATAATGCTATATGCAAACTCATACACCATAGAGTATGCAAGAAATATGAGATTGAAATTCAATCAAACAACCACAGAAATCATGATCCACCGTGAATAATAGATAATGAAAATATCCGACTTCAATATAATTACTAGGGATGGGCCGATATCCGGGTTTTTTCAGTATCTGGCTGGATATCTGTTAGAAATAAAATTCTTAATTATAAGAACAAAATTTTCAAATTATTAAAGTATCCAATATCTTTGTATACCGTTTTTCATTTACTTTGTTTTTTCAACTCATTTCTATATAACCACTGAAATATATCCGGCTTTTTATGTTAAGCAAATTTTATTTATTTTTTTTATTTTTTTGTTTTTGTTTTGCACATCAACACAGATCACGGGCAGATCAAGGAGGGCCGAGAACAAACAACATCGTTGCGCACGTATGCACAACAACCGCCTTTGGCTGAAAATTGAGGATAGAGACAGTAGGAGGAAACAGAATAGGGTTTGCTGTCGGAACGCTCAAACATCTGAGTTTCGGTCAAGAATAAGAGGTGAGGTCTAGAAGAAGAGAGGTGATGTTCAACAAAGTGGAAATTGGAATGAAGACCGCGAATGTTGCAGAAATTAATGAAAAAAATAGACCGTACATCCGGATCAGCCGGCTGCAGATTCCTGGTGGCACCAACCCCATCACCGGAGGCCACTAACTCCCAAGTGGTGATGGGGGAAGGGGTGGATGAGGGGGTATCTTTGGAATCCGCCCCTCCTGGATTCTCCGAGGCTAATATATTTGACGCCATAATTAATTAGATTTTTTTTTGAAGGGATGTGTGAATGAAATAGTGTTTATTGTGTGTAAAAGGAGAGCCTTTACTCCATGTAGAAGGAAGTGTAGATGAGCGCAAACAGAATAGAATTTACAAAAACAGAATAGTGGAAAAGTTTTTAAAAATTATTTAAAAGCCTGGAACTTGACAATTTAAAAATAAAACACCTGCTTTATATATTATAAAAGTTCTTCGACTATCTTTCCAAAATAAAATACATTCTTCTTTTCCTTTTTCCGAAATCATCAATTTAGGTGATTTACCACGGCCAGTGGCTTTCATTTAGTTCTCATGATACAGCTGGCGAACTCGCCTACCACTTTTCTACTGAGAACAACCTTGAGCACCCTTCATTACTACTTGAAAGACAGTAGTTATAATTGATGCCTTTGAGAAACTAGCCTCTAATCATGGATATTCCACCCCAGACCATAATAGATCCTCTACCAAAGGCCCTGACATGTGCAATATTGTATGCTGCATACCTTTCATGGATATTAGTCCAATCGTCCATGTTCTAGTTGATGTGGGTACGCCCAAATTAGAGTCGAGCTCTACGATGTGCTGTGGTCAGTGTAGGGCCTCTAGCCGGAGTATGCGGACTATAGTTGTATTCGGCAAGACGCCGCCGCTCAGTATCCTGACTTATACGTTACCATACACCTCCTCCAGTTGCATTTTGAGGCAACGGGCTGTGGTATACCCTTTCCCAAAGCGCCCTCAGCAGCAAGAAACGATCTTCATCCCTCGGTAGTTGCATGTCTCTTGCCTTATCCCTGCCGTCTTCTATGATCCTGGGTTGAGTTAAACAGATGTATTATTCTATCGGTCGCTGTGTGCGCGCAATCACGAATCGTCTGACGATGGCTATACATCTCTCCGGTGGGTTTCGCTATCTGAACGTACACATCACGCGAGACATGTCGAAGCACTTTCTCCATCGTTCTTGCGGTTACAAAGGAGGTAAACTAAACAACATTTAGCATGCAACATAAAAAGTACTCTCCCCCGACCTATGAAGCATCGAAATAGTTGGTTTGTAATGTTCCCATTTAACACCAATATCACACAGTATTACAACCTCGGTACCCAAGCAACCCTGTGTTGACCATTAATGGTCTTCACCGACGCCCTTCGCGCCAGCAATACGACCACTAGCCACCACATCGCAAGGACCACCGTACTTTGTCAATGGAGTATTAATTTTCCGTCTACTTATATAATTTAGGAAAATAAAAAAAAAAATAAAAACATTTGTCCAGTTTTGTCAACAGTAAAAATTTATTTTTCTAAGAGAATGTTTTGTAACTTATTCATCTAAAACGTCTTTACAATTTGGTACCTTTTTTAAAAGCAGTTTTTTTATACATATTAAGTACACTTTCTTAACTTCTTAGTTAACAATAAATAAATTAATATATGTACAACTTATAAATATACTCAACTTGCCCTTTACAATATATATATATATATATATATATATATATATATATATATATATATATATATATATATATATATATATATATATATATATATATATATATATATATATATATATATATATATATATATATATATATATATATATATATAATATATATATATATAATATATATATATATATATATATAATATATATATATATATATATATATATATATATATATATATATATATATATATATATATATATATATATATATATATATATATATATATATATATATATATATATATATATATATATATATATATATATATATATATATATATATATATATATATATATATATATATATATATATATATATATATATATATATATATATATATATATATATATATTATTATTATTATATTATATATATATATATATATATATATATATATATATATATATATATATATATATATATATATATATATATATATATATATATATATATATATATATATATATATATATATATATATATATATATATATATATATATATATATATATATATATATATATATTTTTATTATATTATTTTTTTATTATTATTAGTAGTAGTAGTAGTAATAATAATTAATAATAATAATAATAATAATAATAATAATAATAATAATAATAATAATAATAATAATAATAATCTGACTTGCAAGTTTTACATTTGCTTTTCGTTGATCGTGAAGAAAAAAAATATAATTTAAAAAAAAATTATATTTGTCATAGTAAAGAGGAGAAAGAGAGGGAGTATAAAAATTATAATTTAAAAAATTAATAAATAATAATAATAATATACAAAAATTTAACAATTAAAAATAAATTAAAAAATTTTATTTATAATTTAAAGGCTAAAATCTTATAATTTTATTGATCCATTCCCTAAATTCGGATATCCGGGTATATACCCCAGGTTGGTTGGGCACGGCGCAGCCGATGCCCCAAGAAATAATACCTGCCAAGCGCCATCTATGTTTGTAGTTGATTACCATTGGCCCGCCGGAATCTCCCTGAAATAAATATATATATATATATATATATATATATATATATATATATATATATATATATATATATATATATATATATATATATATATATATATATATATATATATATATATATATATATATATATATATATATATATATATATATATATATATATATATATATATATACGTAACCACTCCTTTCATTCCTGTACACAACCAATGTTTATTATCGTATTTTTCACATTTACAGTAAAATCATTGTCTGTCACGCCATACTAATTGCTTGTATGTCAATATTTGCGAAAAAGAAGTTAAAAAGTAGTTAAAATTCCCTAATATTGTTTGTATCTTTTAAAATTATAATTAATTGTGTTCTTTAAGTTATTTTTTTTACAGTAGTCCTTCCCCTTAAAAGGGAAGAAAGAAATTACAAAATATTTGTTCAAAAGTATCTTGAGAGGGTTATTTTTATACTTGTAAGTTATTGTAAGATAATTTATTTAGATGTAAGTAAGGTTTATAAAGATTCAGATGCGAAAGGCAGGGTTACATCTTCAGAACTTCTTACCTAACATATATGGCACTGTCCATAGCAGAATCATAGTTAACAGAAGCCTATTCATGCATCGAATCTTTCAGCAATGTTGCAGAAAGGAGTCGTATACCCGAACATATTTTATGTAGGAGGGAGGGTAGCTTACCCCAATGCCAAAATAAAACTTCATTACTTACAGATTATGGTATGAGAAGAATTACTTTCAAACAACTTTCAAAAGTCCATACACCTCTCCTTTTAATTAACCCTGATCAGTAACATATTATAACGAAGAAGATTTTCTTTATACTCACCTCGCAGGAATCTTGTTTGCCTCCCTGATAACCGGCGCAAATAAATATATTTGGAATATGTTCAATATATCCCGCCTCTTTATACATTTCTTCGCAATCTGAATTAGGAATTACTGGCACTGGAACTTTTTGCATCACTGTTGGTAAGGGACCATCTAAAGAAAGACAATGAAAACGAGATGTAAGTATTACTGACATTAATTTTTCCGTAAAGAGTTGCATGTTGCTGGTGCCACCTTTCTATTGTAAGAAAAATAGTTGAAAAAATTCAGTCTATTAAATAAATTTATGTATCTTAAGATTAAAAAAGTGTAAATTTACCTTCGTATAACCTTCCCCATCCGGTTACGAAACCGGTGTTGTTTAAGAAGTTATAGTCGTCCTCCGGAATACAAATAGGAATTATATTTGGCTGGAATGTGACCGGCTCTGAAAATCTGAAAATATAAGTTAGTTATTAATATTACATCTCAAGCAGACAATGATAGAATGAACAAAAATGAGCTTCTCTTAATCGAAGTGGTTTATGCTACCTTAAAATTATTAGTTAAGTAGTTTCGAGCTTTTGAAAAATTGCTCAGATATATTTTTGTTTTAATTCAGAGCGACAGATGTGAACTTCAATTTATGATATAAAAATACAATCATGTACAACAAACCTTAACAAAGCCAAATCATATTCAAAAGTTCTTGGCTCAAACTTTGGATGCATAGCAATAACTTGAACGCTTCTTTCAACGTGTCCATAAGGCTCTTTTGTTGTACCTAAGTCGTATTCACCCATAACGAGCAACAACTGATCAGGTTCTATTCTGTCGAGCAATTTAACCAAAAGTTAGACTAAACACTTAAGTCAGAATCCTAAAGAATTACATTCTCAAAGAAAACAACTTACCCTTCAACACAATGAGCGGCGGTAATGGCCCAGTTTTCATTCACAAGTGCGGAACCACACTTATGTAGGAAAGCGACACTACGCCACTGTCGTAGAGAAACCTTAAAAAATTCGAGATATTAATTTGGAAGGCAGTAATTATAAATTTAAAAGGTAATTCACTAACTAAAACGTTTAAACAGTTTTAAAGGTTAGAAATATTTTTTTTAATACATATTATTATCAAGCAATTATTATCATAATAATTATCGTTCATTTAGAAAATTTTCAATACAAATTACATCTTGATTTCAGAAATTATTTCTATTGATTAATCTACTTCAAAGCTAATTATTTTACCTGCCAGGGCCACTCCCCATATGAAGCTTCGAGCCCTCCCACAATTCGACTGATTGGGTAAACAGGTTTGCCACAAACTGAAAACAAAAATTTTTTTATTTCTACTATTCATTTAAAGCTCTCTAATTAAAAATTTAATATCTTTAATTAAATAATCTTCCTTTACTTTTGCTATAGAAAGACTCAATATAAAGAGTAATATGAACTACATATATATATAACGAAGAAAAATTAATTGTTTAAATATTCCCTTGCATAAAACTAATAAACTAATATGTCTGTACAAGAGTGTGGGTTAAGAAATTGATTTTATTACAAAATATTAAGTATAGAAAGATATTACAAAAAAACATTAGGTAGAAATTATTTATATTACAAAAAAAGATTAGGTGGAAATTATTTACTGTACTAAACTGTTTACTTCTAGGAAGACAAAATTACTAAGAATTAAAAAAAAAACAAAAAAACAAGGTTTATGTGAAATAGGAAATTACTTACTGTCTTTGTAATTTGCAATTTTCAACATCTCCACAAGTAGTTTTTCTTGTTCTGAAGGAGACATGTGTTCTATAACTGTTGTTGACATGTTGGCCGATGCTGCTGCTGCTACTGTTGAGCTTTCCAGTTCCCCTTCTACAGGAGAAGCACTGGAAGCAGAAGAAACCTCAGTCGAAGTAGGAGGCAAAGAAGAGGTAACATTTTTGTCATGAATGATAATTTTCACTTCATCCCAACTGTTTGGTATTTCTGTTGGTTTTTCTTCCGATGATGAAATTGCTTGAGTTGATTCCTCATAACTCGTAGTAGTTGGTTTGGTAACTATTTCTGGGGTACTTTCATCCACGGGTGAAAAATCATCCCCAGGTTTCGTTGTTGTTACTGCATTATCTTCAATAAAGCTTGTGGTTAATGTTTCGGCATCTGTAATAATGGATCAATATAGCATAAAAATAAATTGTTATTTACGTGAATAAATAAAAATACCTATTTTGGTAAAAATTATTTGATATTAGAGGAAAGATTCACTAATTTTATTAAGAGGAACATTAATTGTTTATATAATTATTTCCAACATCAAGATATAACATTTAAAACAAAGTTAATAAGTATGACCACAGAGTCTTAGATTAATAATTGGCCAAAGGTATTTCCCCATGATGTACTTATGTTTTATAGATTCCTAAACAGTATTACTTAAAGGTGTTAGTAGGATTTTATAATCCCTTTAGTTACTAATAGTAACATATCCGTTTTTTTTTTTGTGCCCTATCCCGATTTCTTAATCAATTTTATTTCGGATCATAAAATATGGTAACTTTACTTCAGTATTATGAAGTTCGGGTTTCAAATCGAAATTATGTATAATGAGAAATTATGATAAGAATTATTTTAAAACAAATTGACAGAAATCCAGATTTTGATACTTATTTTAGGATTTATGTTGGTAAGCATGACAAATCTTAAAATTTATCAGCTGCAAGCAGCATATATACATGAAATAGTTATACTTATAAATGATCGAGAAGGAAGAAGACTGAGAAGAGATCATGTTTGAAACATGTAGATGCTGCAGGCGTCCGCTAACATTACTGTAAAAAGTTATACTATGGCAGGTCGATTTAACTGATAGAGGACTATGCACCATAATTTTACGACACCGATTTCACACAGTCTATGCCTGAAGTAATGTCAGCATTAAATGATTTACAAAATAATATGGCCTCTAAGAGCAAAGACCGCTTTATTCCATTAGCTGTAACAACGATTCTTCAAAAGTTGGAAAGAGAAGGCCTTGCATCACAAGTTGCAAAATTTAAACAGTATGTTCATACATTCTACAAAACTGCATTTGATTATTTATCTAAATGGATCAATCCACTTAAAAATATTACAAAATTTACTTGGATAACAGTAAATACTTCCGTGCTGGGAGGAAGTATCAGAAACCCTTAATTTTATTCTCGAGTTCATCCCTGCCTTTACAATTCAGGAGACTGGAATGTGTGCTCATTAAACAGGATGTGACCTCAGAAATGTGGGTCAATTGGAATTCAAAGAAATCATTATCTGGTGATTGTTGGGTCAAAATCATTTCTCACTTTCAAGCTAATAATGTGCCATATTCTAATATTCTTAAAATAGTAGAATTTCTTCTCTGTTTATCAGGAAATAATGCTCCAACAGAAAAGAGTGTTTTCTGCCATGAACTTCTTTTGGAAAAGTGAAAAAATAACTGTCGGTGAAAACTTCGAAAGCAATGATAATAAACATTTAATTTTTTGATTATACGTGTTCAGTGTTTTACAGAATGTTACGTACTGAAATTGACATTCTAAAATAAAATACATTCATCTGAGAAATATTTATGATGCTTCTCTACTCCCCTTAATAAGTAACTGGTAAGTCCCTATATATATATATATATATATATATATATATATATATATATATATATATATATATATATATATATATATATATATATATATATATATATATATATATATATATATATATATATATATATATATATATATATATGGTAAAGGTTAAAAAGTTGTCTAACCTTCGATATATGGAAATCAATCAATCTATCACACACACACACTCTCTCTCTCTCTCTCTCTCTCTCTCTCTCTCTCTCTCTCTCTCTCTCTCTCTCTCTCTCTCTCTCTCTCTCTCTCTCATTTGGCATCATAAATATGGTAACTTTACTTTAGTATTATGAAGTTGTAGTTTCAAATCAAAATAATGAAAAATTGTGATAAGAATTATGATAGAACTGTGTGTTAATCGCTTTAATTTCGTGATAGAGCTCTAATAACTTTATTTAAGATACTAAATTTGAATATTTATTGATACCTGTGGTTTCTGAAGACTCTATTGTTGAAGTTTCAAATTGAACAGCCTCATCTAACGGGATAGATGTGAAGTCTTCTGAAGGAGTCCCCTCCGATGTATCTGCTTGATCCAGTGTATCAACTACAGTAGTTGTGCTTTCTGATTGAGAATCTGGTTTGGTGCTTTCGTCTGGAGAAGTTTCTCCCATTACTCCTGTTGTTCCAGGGAGTACATCTTCTGGAAATTGAATTTCTACAAAGGGAGAAGTTTTCTCACTTTCGAAAATACTTTCAGTTGTGTGGTAAAAACTGATTGTAGAATTTCCACCTTCTATAATTTCATCTTGAGATATTGGATGAGTGGTTACTTTGTCAATATTTTTCTCCATCTTCCAGAAACATGTTTTCATCGTCTATTGGAACTTTTGAAGATTCATTACCACTTTTTTGATGATCAGGTACTTCTTGAACTTCAGAAATTTCAGTTTCAGGTTCTATGTTTTCCAAGCCAAAGGGCTCGAATCCTTCTTCTGGTTTATACTGAATAGTAGTTTCGTCTATTACGTGGCTTGGATCTATATCTCCATTTGTGAGGTTAAAAGTCATATTCTGTTCATTTGCAGACGTAGAGTCAGTAGTTTGCTCTGGATCTATTTCAGATTCAAGAACAGATTCTGTGGTCAAATCCACAACAGGCTTGAGCTCGGGCAACATTTCAGTAAGGAGGTTCTATCCCCGGCTTCGTTTGCATTTCTGAATCTAATTCAAATTCCTGAATAAGAAGGTAATCAGTATCCCCTGTCGTTTCTGTAAAAATATCTGGAACAGTTGTAAGGTCGGGTTTAAATGTTGTCTGATGTCTATCTTCAACTATAAGAGGACGGACAGTATTAATTATAGAGGGTATTTTGCTACTGCCGGTAAAAATATTATTCATATCTTGAGTATTGTGTTGTGTATCAAACTCAGGCTTACCTTCAGTTTCTGAAACTGGTGCTATCCCCGAATCGTTTAAAGTTTGTATGGATTCTGTTTCTTCTTCAGGTGCTGGTTCTACTTGGAAGTCATTTTCCAAATTTGATTCCTCGTTCAAGGTACTGTCAGAAGGCTTTGGCTCAGAACCGCTTTCAGAAGTAAAACCTGGTTTAAACTTATCATCCAAAACCTCACCTTCAGAAGCACCATTATCATCTGATAAATTAGGTAATTTTGAAGTATCAGGAGAAGAGGTAGTTATTTTCTGAGAATCGGAAACAGGACTTATTCCATTGATCATCTGCGGACTCCGAATCAGTTTCTTCAAACGTTGCAGAATCTGAATCAGATTTTAACACAGTTTTATTAAATTTTGAGTCAAAAGTTTGAGAACTGATTATATCAGACTCCACCTCCGGCTTAACGAAATCAGTTTCAGATTCTACTTCCCCGTCAGGTATAGAGGGAGTAATATCAGTATCAGAGATCATAGTTTCACCCGTCTTGGATGGATATTTGGAAGAAACACCATCATCTATAAGCACAATTCCTGATTGCGAATTTGGTAGACTTTCAGATACTGTTTGAGCATTATCTGCATAAATTTCTTCTTCTTCAGTAGTTTCAACAGGAGTAATATCTTCAAAGAGATAACCGTCAATTAGTTTAAAACGAAGATTTATAGCTACAATAACTTTTGAGAATAGTTAAAAAAAAATTGTATTTTTCAATACTTTATAAAAATTTATTCTTATAGTAAAACATAAAATAATGCTCCTAATAAAAACTTCTTGCAAAAAAAAATAAAAATAAATAAACTATATACCTAAATAAATAAACTCATTTAAAAAGAATAAAAATGTAAAATATATTATTAAACTATATTTATTAACATTTCCAGTATATTAGTGTAACAAAACTGCATCGTTA
>SEYY01001215.1:65000-70000 GCA_009176605.1 Armadillidium nasatum
TGATGAGTTTATACACTGCAAATATTGTCCTAACGAATGATTGAGACAAGTGGCAAAAATATCACAACAACATTTTCAATAGAGAAAAGAACACGCTAAGCATAAGAAAGTCGCTCCACCAATTTATTTTCAAATAAGAAAAATAACTGAAAAAAATTTTTTTTGGGACATTTGTTATGAATGGGGATAAAAAATAATCCCCGAAAACACGAACCTGTCGATGCACGTCCCAAGGTGAGTCCCGTTTGCCTTCATACAGTCCCAAGCGAACATGCACATCCCGCCGATCCTTTTCGTTTTATCAACGCAGTGAATTGGTCTAATGTGGCGTCCGTAACCTGCAATAAATAATAATAATAATAATAATAACAATAATAATAATAATAATAAAATAATAATAATAATAAAAAAACTGATAGCACTCTCTTTCCCTATATATATATATATATATATATATATATATATATATATATATATATATATATATATATATATATATATATATATATATATATATATATATATATATATATATATATATATATATATATATATATATATATATATTGGGGATGGAGTGAAGTATCGGTATCGGTATAAGTATCGGTATCGGTAAAAAATTTGTATAGGAGTAAAGTATCGGTATCGGTAGTATATCCGCAAGTATCGGCATATTTTCAGGTATCGGGTATCGGCTTCGGGGAATTTTTAGGTATCGGTAAAAATTTTGGTATCGCTCCATCCCTAATATATATATATATATATATATATATATATATATATATATATATATATATATATATATATATATATATATTATATATATATATATATATATATATATATATATATATATATATATATATATATATATGAGGAGGACGTAGCATGGGGACATAGCGCCGTCCGAAGTGATGAAAGTACCCCCACTGGGCTTAACCAGCGGGGTGATAGGATGTGCAAGACCATTTCGTTTCACTCCGTTGCCCACTGTTTCGTTTCACATTCACAGAGGGTCTCTAGTGTACGCTCGTCTCATATTTTAGTGTCTTTGTTCTCACTAACCTCCTCCCTTCACATGCTCCAACAAATTTACAAGAGCTTACTAGTACAATACCTTTAAATAAAAATAAAATGGCGAAACAAAAGGCTGCCTCAGATATACTTGGAGGGGCGGCATCCAAAAAATGCCCCTAATCAAGACCTTGATGCCGACTTGCCCTGGTGCACGGTCTTCTTTTTTCATTAATTTCTGAAACATTTGCAGTTTTTTTGTCTAATTGCTGAACACCAAATCTCTTCTTCTAGACCTTATCTCTTCTTCCTAACTGAAACTCAGGTGTTGAGTGCTCTGACAGCAAACCCTACTCTGTTTCATCCTACTGTATCCTGAATTTTTAGCTAAAGACGGATGTTGCGCATATGTGCGCAACGATGTGGTTTATTCTCGTGTCTTTAATTTAGAGTCTTATGTATCTTCTACTTTATGGCTTAAACTCTCTTGCAACTCTACAACTAAATTCATTTGTTCTGTCTACTTATCTCCTAATTCTACAAAATATAAAATATTCTTCGATTATTTTCATAACTCCAAAATTGAACACATTCTTTCTTCTTTTCCTTTCTCCGAAATCATCGTATATTAGGTGATTTCAACGTTCACCACCGCCAATAGCTTTCATTTAGTTCTCATGATCCAGCCCGTGAACTCGCCTACCACTTTTCTATCCAGAAAAAACCTTGAGCAGTTGGTGTATCTCCCTACCCGTATCCCTGACCATCTTGGTGATGAACCCAACATACTTGATCTTCTCCTAATTTCTTATCCTTCTCCTTACTGTTAAACTCTTTCCTTTTCAGAGTTCATGCGATCACCTTTTATCTCTGTATTTTATTGTTTCCGTTTATTCTTTTTCTTCTTTCACACCTTCAAACGCTGCATATCAGTACAAGTTGGCCTTTAACCACCAGATTTCCGTCTTTTTCCCTGACTCTAGTGGAAATTTTAGTAGGCCTCTGGCCTTTGTCCACCAGAGGTGATATATATATATATATATATATATATATATATATATATATATATATATATATATATATATATATATATATATATATATATATATATATATATATATATATATATATATATATATATATATATATATTCACTGGTGGACAAGGGCTGGAGGCCTACAAAATTATATAAGAGTTGGGAAATTCTTTCTAGAATCAAGGCCAAATTAAATTAAGGGCTGATATATATATATATATATATATATATATATATATATATATATATATATATATATATATATATATATATATATATATATATATATATATATATATATATATATATATATATATATATATATATATATATATATATATATGTTATATGTGCGTGTGTGCTTGGCTAACTTTGGACTAATTATATAGATCTTAACTATAAATAAAAAAAGTTTCGATGAACATGGATCCCAGAATGCGCAGTCCAAAAATTACAGAGGCTTAAAAATTTGTACTAACTCTCAGAATAGGAATGCCTGACGGTACAGGTGCATGAGTATAATGGTAGTTGGCCTATCACAGGTAGCTATGGAGTGATAAAGCAGTCAAATAAAACAGCTAGTTGGCAAGGTTTGTTGCGTAAAGGGGACGTCTTAAGAATTAAATATTATTGCATACATTTTAGTGTTGATTCTCAAAATGTTGATCTTCTACAGCAATACACACCTCTCACTGTTGTTCTATTGTCAGGCGGACACGCTTCAGGATTTTGATTGTGTTCCGAGTAACTTCGAAGGCTTGCTTTGTGGTCGCAAAAAAAATCGACAGTAGGATCTGGTATTGCAGACACAAATTGTTGTAAATTGACTCAAAAGAAATGATCCAGTGGTCTGCAATAGGGAGAGCGTACAGGCCACGCAATCGGTACACCTCTACTAATCCATGTATTTGGGAACGTATGTGAAAATACTGTTTGACAACAAAACTAAAATGTGGTGGAACATCATCGTGCATACGTCGAATAGATAATGAAATGACCAGGATTTCCGCTAGCTCTTGCTTCCAAAAACAGCCTGTACTACGTCTGGATAATGTGTCTGGCAAAAACTCTGTCCTAACAGATGATCACCAACGATACCGGCCCATTCTTTATAAGGAAACATTCGCTGATGTCGAGATTTGTCGTAGCATGAGGATTGGCGTCAATCTAATAGTATTCATTGTG
Source organism: Armadillidium nasatum (assembly GCA_009176605.1). Lineage (NCBI taxonomy): Eukaryota > Metazoa > Arthropoda > Malacostraca > Isopoda > Armadillidiidae > Armadillidium > Armadillidium nasatum. The sequence continues at coordinate 68,236 of SEYY01001215.1, forward strand.
GATGTTCATCATTGAATCTCTTGCAAATTATAAATCTAACGCAAAGAGGAAACAGAAATAAAACAGAATGATCGCACTGTCTGAGAAAATATTGACAACACTGACCGTTACAGGTAATCATCAACATCGAGAGCCTGTTTTCAGGGCACATAAAACTGGTGTAGGTGATCGTGGACAGTTCTTTTATACTGTCTAATAGAAAACAAGTAAAGCTTGTTTACTATAACTATAACTATGGTGATAGACAGCAATGCTGTCTATCACCTTATTCTTCCACTTCAGGTGTCCGGAATATATGTAGTAAGCATCAACAGTCGGTGGTTCGGCCTCTAAAGGTGAAACAGTCCCTAAGAAACAGGTAGAACGCTGCAAATTTCCCAACGCAGAACATGAATTCGGACTTGAATAGGTTTCTACTTACAGCTAACAAACCAAATTTGAGTTCCCATTTGCTCGTTTATACACAAAATCCTTATCAGTCAACTCCTTCTAATATGTGTTCCATACTTCGATATCGTATATCAGATTTTACGGGTGCTAGTTGCGCACGACACTTCGCATAGGACTTACTTGGTTTGTTTTTTCAAGCTACCTAAAAAATCTTTCTTGTAATATACAATGCAAAATACAGTATTGCTGATGGTCTTATTATAAGGTACGGACGTACGTAATCACATGTCGTTGTATCGGTTTATATTCATAGTAAAAAAATTCATTCATATAGATAATCTGCGATAGGTTACCTACCATTATATATATATATATATATATATATATATATATATATATATATATATATATATATATATATATATATATATATATAATATATATATATATATATATATAGACACCAGAGGGAGGTTTTGGGGTTCAGGGCAAGGAAACTAATTTTGTAAAGAATGCCTTCGGCATACCGATTGGTTTCCGACGCTTGCATTCCCTCTAGACTGTTATCCGAGCCGTTAGATAAGACCCCGAACTACCTTAGATGAAACTACTACTACTACTACTACTACTAATAATAATAATAATAATAATAATAATAATAATGAGTTATCATTTAAATTATAGATTGTGGCACCAGGCACGAAGCTCCTTCGCTTGGTACGGATCCTTTGGAGGTCAAGGAAGCGACGTCAGGACAAGGTGAAGGATAGGAAGAAGCAACTTAAAAATACAAGCCACGGGCGCAGAATTACCAAAATAAATAAAATCAACGGACAAAAAAAAAAAAAGAGAGAGAGAGAGAGAGAGAATAATATATATATATATATATATATATATATATATATATATATATATATATATATATATATATATATATATATATATATAATATATATATATATATATATATATATATATATATATATATATATATATATATATATATATATATATATTATATATATATATATATATATTATATATATATATATATATATATATATATATATATATATATATATATATAATATATATATTATATATATATATATATATATATATATATATATATAGTGTGTGTGTGTGTGCGAAAATAATACTGAAGTAAAAAAAAACCTGATTATAAAAACTCCGAATAGTAAAAAAGAAAATAATAGAACTGTAGTGGAATGTGATTGAGTCGTCTGAGAACAACTAAAGCAAAAGCTGCCTCCTCTACAATGATTGTAAATAATAATCCAAAAAAATAAAAACATCCCCAGAGAGAGAGAGAGAGAGAGAAAAGACTACAGAATATCAATCAGAATTATCTGTA
>SEYY01001215.1:82500-87500 GCA_009176605.1 Armadillidium nasatum
CCTTCATTCTTGCTACCTCTGTTTTGTATAACTCTCTCTCCCATCTTCTGTATTTCCTTCCGAATTTAATCTAAATTTCTTTGAAGCACGCGTCTGCGCTCACCTGAGAAATTTGCGTTAGGTGGGACCTGAAAGGGTGGTTTTTATTTTTTTTACATTTTTACTTCATTTTTATTCTTCTAACACTCCCTCCTTGAATAGGGCTTTGCTCGTGAGTTTTGGTGATATATATATATATATATATATATATATATATATATATATATATATATATATATATATATATATATATATATATATATATATATATATATATATATATATATATATATATATATATATATATATATATATATATATATATATATATATATAATAAAAAAAAAAAAAAAAAAATTTTTAAAATAATTAAATATTAAAAAAAAAATTAAGTAATTAATTTCGAAGTAACCATCGTACGTTTGGCAGAAAATATTACTTATATATATAGGAAGTATTAAACAGTAGGTGAATCAGCTTTAGGGCAGATGAAGTCTCCGCACTGAAATTTAATATTAACATCATTTCCTAATGAACTTTTAAAAATAATACCTAACTGTATTATGAAAATAAGTCCTAATAGACTCTACTTTGTTTCTTCAACACACAAATATCAATCAGTACCCCATAATATCAAGCATATTACTAATTAATGATTATTTTTCTTCATTACTCATTAGCCTATTAATAAAAAAATAATTCCTAAATGATATGTAGGTAATGCATGTAATGTAGGCCAGAAGCTCTCTCTCACTCACATACTCACCCACACACATACACTCACACATACATACATACACAAACACACTTCTTAAATTCCTAGCCATTACATTTTTAATATAATTTTTGAGACATTTTTAAGAGATTATTATTTGCAATTAATTATCTACGGCACAACCTTATTATTATTATTATTATTAGTAGTAGTAGTAGTAGTAGTAGTAGTATTAGCATTAGTATTATTAGATGAAGCAGATGCATGAAAAAAATAGATATAAAACAAAAAGAAACATGAAAATTAAAATGCAAGCAGAAGCTATGGAGAGAGAGAGAGAGAGAGAGAGAGAGAGAGAGAGAGAGAGAGAGAGAGAGAGAGAGAGAGAGAGAGAGAGAGAGAGAGAGAGTCCCTTTTCCCATTACTTCATATTTGTGGTTTGAACCAATCCAACTCTGGCATCGCAGGCCAAAAGGCCAATTTCTGGTATGGACTTTAAAAGCTCTTTATTGTGTAATGGGTCACAGACAATGAAATTTGTGCCTGCCCTTAAAATGAGTTCAGTAACAGGCTCCTCAGTGGTAAAATGGCATCCGTCAAGGATTTCTCAATGTACACGGTTATCTAGACAATGGTTTAAGTGAACTGTTAAATGTAATAACTCTGTGATTGCGTATGATCAAATGGTTAATGTAATAAGTGGTAAATATAATAAATATTCAATTTCAGAGGTGAGGGGGATTTGCGTCTTCAAAATTTATATATATTCAAATACATGGCACACGAACATCTGTCTAAAAGTGGATCTACCCCCCGACCTATGAGTGGTTGGAAAATTTACCGTAACTTATATATTCTTTCTACTACTAATTTCTGTATACATGGTCGGATTTGAAATTTTAGCACAATTTGTGAATACAGATTTGGATGTGAGATTTATGAGGTATAGTGTCCGGCTTCAACAAATCTTGAAAATGTTTTAAAGAAATATAAATTGAACATATGAAGATGCTGAACACATGAACATATAAATTGAACATATGATTTATGAGCTATTCCCCAAAAAATATATATTTCAAACTTCGTTTTTAAAAAGGAAAGAAATTTTGAATTAGAATTAGGTAAGAAATGTGCAAAATTTTTGGAATTAAACACACACACACACACACACACGCACGCACACAGGACCTAGGGACCTAATTTGATCCCTATTTTAATCCTCATCTCTCTCTCTCTCTCTCTCTCTCTCTCTCTCTCTCTCTCTCTCTCTCTCTCTCTCTCTCTCTCTCTCTCCTCAAAGGATTTACTGAAGTGACGTCACATCCTTATTAAAAATCATTATCCACATGTTACAAAATATTCACATTTTTATCCACATTTTATCCTCATTAAGATGCATAGATGTTTGAAACCTAACATGCAAGAGAGAGAGAGAGAGATATTTTACATCCACCAATTCCTCTATTTAATTTTCAAAAGCTGTCAAAATCAATGTATTTTACCGTATAATTAATTAAAATACGCGATTGCGCAATGCAATAGCACAGTAGCATTTAAAAATCTTGCAATAAATAAAATTTCGATAAAATTTCCGTAGTGTTGAAGATTCGCGTGTTTGCGAATAATAATAATAATAATAATAATAATAATAATAATAATAATAATAATAATAATAATAATAATATGGAGTGTACCATATCAAATATATATATATATATATATATATATATATATATATATATATATATATATATATATATATATATATATATATATATATATATATATATATATATATATATATATATATATATATATATATATATATATATAGGTAATTATATAAATTTCTCCTCGTTAATCGAACCACTGCTCCCACTACTGAAATTAGATATGCCTTTCCCCGTGACCACTGAGCCATTCCCAAAGCCAAATCACAAATTCTACTTCTTTCACTATGAATTTATAACTTCAATAAAGTTATTATCTTTTTCGAAATTAACCTTTAATATAACATTACTGTTATAAAGTTATCTCTTCTTATATATCAATAAATAACTTAAAATAGTAACTTATAACTTAATGTCAGAGTAACTTTTGAAGTATTTTCCTTTTAATTAACTGTTCTGTATTTTGATTCACGTATCTTTTCACTTATAACAATGGATAACTTACTCGGTAACTTGAAAATTAACATAAGGTATAAATTAATATCTAAGTAACTTTTTAGTTATTTATTTTTAATTTAACATTAACGTATTTTAATTCAAGTTATGTTTTCACATTAAATAGAAGATAACTTACTCTGTAACTTCAATATTTAATATTCAAGATCTGAGTAACTTTTCCACTATTTATTTTTTAATTTAACATTAAAATTTTTTAATTCAAGTTATATTTTCATATTATAAACAGAGGATAACTCTATAAGAGTAAGTTATACTAGAATAACTTCGTCAGTAACTTAATAGGAAAAGTGTGCATCTTGTAAGAAAGTTATAAACACGTGAGCTTCGATTCCGGATCGACACTTCTGCTGTAAATGATTGATGAAACGAATTCTTTGAACCCTTCGTATAATATTGATGTTAATTTTTTCAGAAGGTTTATTGTGTGTACGCCTTTCGAAAGGAAGTGATTCCTGTAGAAGGAAAGCTCCAGACCGTGAATCTTGCGAGTCACGAAGAAATTTACGAAGGAGCGTGAAGAGAAAAGGAAGTTTTTTAAATTCCTTATTCTCCATTAGGAGGAGAGAGACAAGGATAATTTGAGAAATTCATTACTTGTTTCTTCTCAGGAGTATTATATAGAAAGGTGCATTGGCTGTGAAATTTTAACAGAACTTAGTTATTTTCGATCTACCTCCGACCATCATCAAGTTTTAAATTTCTCTCTCTCTCTCTCTCTCTCTCTCTCTCTCTCTCTCTCTCTCTCTCTCTCTCTCTCTCTCTCTCTCTCTCTCTCTCCTTAATTTCTATTAATTTTATTGATAAATTCCTTAATTTTCATTTTATAAAAAATTTAAAAAAAAATAATAATAATGATAATTAAAAGATAAAAGGAAAAAGAAAATATAAATCCTGAAGATCAAAAAGGGGGGGTGGGGGAGTGGGGGTCATTGGACTCTTATTTGCAGTCGAAAGAGGATGTCGTCCATGACCATCAAATAAAACCAAGATCTCCCTTTTATTCACACACACATACACACTACAACACACACACACACACACACACACATCATACATATATATATATATATATATATATATATATATATATATATATATATATATATATATATATATATATATATATATATATATATATATATATATATATATATATATATATATATATAGATAGATATATAGAGAGAGAGAGAGAGAGAGAGAGAGAGAGAGAGAGAGAGAGAGAGAGAGAGAGAGAGAGAGAGAGAGAGAGAGAGAGAGAGAGAGAGACCTTGAAATTTCAAACAGATGACACCACCTCTCCAATCTATCAAATTAACGCTTAAAGCTCGCAGCAAAAAATAGAAACAGACGCTTAGGATAAATCACGTGATATTTCATTACCTGCAATTACCATTTTTCACATTTACAAAAAAGAAAAAAAAATGCCCCAATGAATATTAAAATAGCCCCAAACGAACGGACGAACAAACAAATCACGATGAGTCACAGTAAATATCACGCAAGATTTCAAGATTAAATTGTACACTTAGATAATGTAACTTATTCGCTACTGTAGTTTATAAGCCTGCGGTAAAATATATTTTGCCTTAGTTAATTTAACTGGAAGCAAGAGGTTTCGACCTGGAGGAGGAATTTCGGGGGAGAGTGGGCGGAGCGAAGCTAAGACATCCTCAGGTCCCCGGTGACTCCACCTGTAAGTAATAAACCCACCGGCAACTGTGCATCGTTGAGATTTATCCTTCCGGTATTCTTCAAATTATATAAGCTTTGAAACTTTTTTGAAACTTTTATTTAAACTTTTACTTTTTTATAAACTTTTACTAAAAAAAAATATTCTTATTAGAATAAGTAAATATTTCCAATATAATAAAATTTCCTTTTGGCACAATAAATTGTAACATAGTAGTGTGGATTTTAAGTACCTCACAATGGTTGGAGTGGTCAGGTGAAAAAGCTAAATACTTCAAGTACTACTGTAATCACCCACCAAAGTTGCAAGTACTTGTTCATGAACATTATAAGTACCTCATAATGTTGGATGTACGAGTTTCTGT
>SEYY01001215.1:98029-100529 GCA_009176605.1 Armadillidium nasatum
TTATGACAAAACGTAGAGAACTAAGACCAATAAAGGGAAAAAACATGTCTGTCCTTTTGAAAAACAACACCGTCTGTCTTATAGGACAGATTTAAGCTATCTTGTAGGACAAAACATAGAGAACTATCACCAATAAAGGCAAAAAACATGTCTGTCCTCTTGAAAAGCAACACCGTCTGTCTTATAGGACAATTGGAAATTCTCTTATCACACAAGTTAGGACAAACGGAGGACAGACTCGCAAATAGACTAAAAATAAATTGCTCTTCAATCACAATAAAAAAAATTTCAACATTAACTTTATTAAACAATTTATTTATTACATTTTGTTACATAATCTGAATAAATTAATTTTTATTTTAATAATAAAATAATTCAAATAAAAATATAGCTAATCGGTAAAAATGCCGATTTTGCCGATATTAATACCGATTAAAAATAACAGGCTAATAACTGCCTGTTAATTCATATATATATATATATATATATATATATATATATATATATATATATATATATATATATATATATATATATATATATATATATATTATATATATATATATATATATATATATTATATATATATATATATATATATATATATATATATATATATATATATATATATATATATATATATATATATATATATATATATATATATATATATATATATATATATATATATTATATAAAATTTAGAAAATGCACGACTTTTACGTTGACAAAAAAAAAAAAAAAAATTACAGTAAAACTAGTTTTAAATGTCTATTAGAAACTAAGTTTTTATTTTAATACTTTATTTGTTTTTTTTTTTTTATTTATTTTTATTTTTTGTTTTTGTTTTTGTTAATTGTTTATTTTTAACAGTTGCATTTTGTGGAGAACTCTGATTTTGTTTTCCGTAGATGAGAAAAAAAAAATGACTTGCTTAAGGCAAATTGAACTGTTATTTTCTCTATACCCGAATGACTTCCGTTTGTCTTGATTTCATTAGACGAATTAAATTATTTATATTTTATTTTATTTTTTGCAAAATGCCGAGAGTATTCTATCGAATGAGAAAAATAATGAAAATCTTTTTTATTGTTGCATGGTTAAGATATCGGTTAGTTTAGATCAAGTTAGGACTAGAGTTGGGTTAATAATTTAAAGCGAATAACCAATCCCTTTGCTAGGTCGAGTTTGGTTAGGTTAGGTTACGTACCATCACTCAAGGGTCAGGGGGAGTTCAGGGAGCAATAACCAGATAGATTACACTATTTTCGCACATTACTTCGGCTATAGGAAACACAAGCCTATCGATACATATCATTCAACATTATCTTGCCAGCGAACATGTTATTTCAACACACAAACAGATATTATGTCATTCTACTGACAAGACATTCAACGGAAAAAATGGCTAGCAAAAGTTTTGATATTATACTGAATTTCACAAAGAATTGTAACAAATTTTATGAATTTTCCAATAAAATAATTTATTAGAAATATAAGTCAACAAATTTCCGATATATTGAAAGATCCAAGTTCCAAGCACCGATGCATCACTAGTTTGTTTCTTAAGTTCCATTTTAGCGTTTTAAGTAAAATGATCTAGTATAGTATGAGCTCTATATATTTTGTCTTGGCTTTCTTTGCATAGGTACTAAATATATAAATATTTAATAATTAATTACCACCACTCACTGGTCGAGGGAGACAGGAGGCTCCTCCCACAAACACATATGCTCATGTGCCATGCATTTGAAAAAATTGGAATATATGCATGTTGACCATATAATATAACACCGGTATATTTCTTTTACATATTTCAAAGCATTTATATAGGTTACGTTATAGACACTCTACAAAAATTGACCTAACGAATGGTTGAGACAAGTAGAAAAAATATCACAGTAAAATTTTCGATAGAGAAAAGACATATTAAGCATAAGAATGTCGCTACACCAATTTTATTTCCTAATAAGAAAAATAACTGAAAAAAAATTTGCTGTCATATTTTTTATCCTTGTCCCAACGATTTCGTTAGGACAATTTTTTTTTCTGCGTATCTTAATTTTATTACAATACGTAATATTATATTAGATTACACAAACCTAAAATTCGCATCCCTTACATCGTTATAACAATACAGAGTAATTTTAAATTTCAAAATACTTCACACCATTGATTTTATTTTAACATTTTAATAATATTACGGTTTGATTTCATAATATTTAATACTAATAATTTTAATATTTCACATAACATTCAATATAACATCTTGGTTAACTATTATATATATATATATATATATATATATATATATATATATATATATATATATATATATATATATATATATATATATATATATATATTATATATAATATATATATATATATATATATATATTATATATATATATATATATAATATATTATATATATATATATATATATATATATATATATATATATATATATATATATTATATATATATATATATATATAT
>SEYY01001215.1:105529-118060 GCA_009176605.1 Armadillidium nasatum
TCTATTGTTGGCTCTTTCTTTGCTGTTGTTGTCTTTTGTCAAATCATCCAGAATTCATTTTGAAGGTATGTACAGCAATCTGAATTGTTGTTGCGAATAACGGTACACCGTTATGTTTGAATACAATTTTTGTACTTATTTTTCAGTTGTATAAAAACCATTTCTGTCTGGTTCATTTTTTGGTAGAAACTTGTTTCAATTAAGACAATCCCTTAAGACCTATATGGTTCGTACACCGTTCTTGTAACTAAGTTAAATCGTATTCAGACAACGAAATTTAAATACGATTATTATTATTATTATTATTATTATTATTATTATTATTATTATTATTATTATTATTATTATTATTATTATTTTAATTATTATTATTATTATTTATTTTATTTTTTTTTTTTTTATTAAATTAAAATAAAAAATATATATATATAATATATATATATATATATATATATATATATATATATATATATATATATATATATATATATATATATATATATATATATATATTTATATATATATATATTATATATATATATATATATATATATATAATTTTTTTTTTTTTAAATTAAAATTTATTTAAAAAAAAAATAAAATTATTTAAAAAAAAATTTTTTTTATTTAATTTGTTTTTTTTTTTTTATTTTTTTTTTTTTAGAACGGGAAAAAAAAATTTTATTTGAATTTTAAATTCCAAAAATTTCCAAACAATTTTCCCATCATTATATGATAAAAAAAAAAAAAAAAAAAAAAAAAAAAAAAAAAAATTAAATCGATTTTTTTCATGGCAATAAAAACAATATTTATTTTAACTTTAATTTAAAAAAAAAATAAATAAAATAAAAAATTGTAAGAAAATATATAACAAAATTGCCATAGTAATTTATAAGGTGGCCTATTTAAAAAGAGAAACTATTCAAAGAATTCAACTTTCTGAGCTTCACCGAAAGTGACGTAACGTAAACCTAACCTAATCTAACCTAACCTAACTTAACCTAATTTAACCTAACCTAACATTAAAATAAAACCACGTATGCTGTATTGTAACGAAAATATTTAATAATAATATTTAATTTAATTTTTTTTTTTAAATTTCATTCTTAGCCACAAAACTTTATTCTATTATCTATCTATCTATTTATCCATCTATCTCATCTATCTACTAAATATATATATATAATATATATATATATATATATATAATATATAATATATTATATATATATATAATATATTATAATATATATATATATATACTTATATATATATATACAGTATGAAATCTTCGTACTACTTTTATTTTCCCATGCACAGCTGCAGATAGTAAGCAGAAGTTCTGCAGCTGACACCATCTTATATGTATAATAATATAATAATAATAATAATAATAATAATAATAATAATAATAATAATAATAATAATATGATATATCTCCTCACCAGAGTCTGCAATGCGAGAAAAAAATAAGAAAGCAGAGTTTAATATCTTAATTCATTCACATCCGCCCCGCATCCTTATCCACATCTGTATCCTCATTCACTCTCTCATTTGCATCCACATCCTATCTGTGTTTTCATCCCCATTCGTTTTCTCATCCTCATCTGCATCCTTATCCACATCTGTATCCCAATTCTATTTCCCATCCTTATCTGCATCTTCATCCACATCTGTATCCTTATTAACATCTGTATCCTCATCTGCATCCTTATCTACATCTGTATCCTAATCTGCATCCTTATCTACATCTGTATCCTCATCTGCATCATCATCTGCATACTTCTCCCCATCTGCTTCCCTATCCGCATCCTCATCCACATCTGTATCCTCATCTGCATCCTTATCCACAATATCCCAATTCGATTTCCCATCCTCATCTGCATCTTCATTCACATCTGTATCCTCATCTGCATCCTTATTCACATCTGCTTCCCTATCCTTATCCACATCTTCATCCGCGAACGCATCTGAATCGCATCCAAGTATATCTGAAATATTATATTCAGTATATCAATATAATGTTTATGTAATTAGTTGAGTAATACTTAAGTGACCACGGAAATTAAACATATCTTGTCCGAAACAGCTGTTTTATTTATTATTATTATTATTATTATTATTATTATTATTATTATTATTATTATTATTATTATTATTATTATTCATTATTATTATTATTATTATTATTATTTATTATTATTTATTATTATTATTATTATTATTATTATTTTATTTATTTATTATTTTTATTATTATTATTATTATTATCATCATCATATCATATTATTATTATATTTTATATTATTATAATTATTATATTATTTTATATATTTATTATATTATTATTTATTATTATTTATTTTTATTATTATTATTATTATTATTATTATCATTATTATTATTATTTTTATTTTTTATTATTTTTTTTTTATTTTTTTTTTTCATTTCTATTTTAAAACATTATAATAATTTTTATTCTTTATTATGCAGATTTCTATTATCATTATTATTATTATTATTATTATTATTATTATTATTATTATTATTATTATTATTATTATTATTATTATTATTATCAATATTATTATTATTATCATTATCATTATTTATTATTATAATTATTTAAAAGTTACCATTATTATTACCACAATTATTATTATTATTATTATTATTATTATTATTATTATTATTATTAGTAGTAGTAGTAGTAGTAGTAGTAGCTGTAGTAATTTAATTAAATAATAATTAATTAATTAATTAAAGAGTGAACAGGTATCGATCGTGGTCAGGGGTAATGACAGATGCGTCTTTGATCAATGGATCGTGTATAGCTATATAGATAATAATAATAATAATAATAATAATAATAATAATAATAATAATAATAATAATAATAATAATAATAATAATAATAATGTTGCTACTACTACTAGTATTACTATTATTATTATTATCACTATTTCTCAAGGCATTTAAGAACCCGTAGGGGGAATAATGGTTTGAGAGAGCGTGAGAGTGGGGGAGGGTATTGACGAGGAAGAAAAGTGAGAGAAAGTTGTTGATCGGGGGGAGGGGAGGGGGTAGGGGGGGGGTCCATTGGAGAGGAATGCCATACCCGAAAATTGGGTCAGGACAATCCTTCGGATGAGCAATGGCAAATAACGTCATTGGTCACGCCCCTTATTCACTACCCTAATAATAATAATAATAATAAATATTAATAATAATAATATAATATAAATAATAATAATAATAATAATAATAATAATAATAATAATAATAATAATCTTGGGAAAGAAGGGGTTGATTTTAGTAGTTTTCCCCTACCCCTTCCAAAGAGGTTGAAAAGGTTCTCTTTTTCTTTAAGGATTAGTAGTAGTAGTAGTAGTAGTAGTAGTAGTAGTAGTAGTAGTAGTAGTAGTAGTAGTGTGTTGTAATTTTCTTCATGAATTATGATTAATGTTTATTAGCATTTCTGATACACTTATTTTGACAAATAAATTTAGGCAAAAAATTGTTTAGTAAAGAAAAAAAAAAATTTTTTTTTAAATATGAGGAGTAACGAAATTTTTCGGTAGATTTTTTTTTTATAAATTTATTTTGATTTTTTATTTTATTTTATATAAATATACAAATATTTATTTTAAAAAAATCATTTCTTTTTTTTCTATTTTATAAAACTTAGGGCCCGTTTCATCCAACAAAAAGTAGCTAATGTGCGGCTGATATAGCAAGGAATAAAAATGATTAACCTAAAAGGAAATTTTGGACACAAGATTAGAATTGGAAGTTACGCTACGCCCTACCCGAATACTGCCTTTCTTAACAAAGAAAGTACAGTTAATATCCTGTATTGAATACATCCACAAAATTTAAAAATGCTAGTGTGAAAGAATTAGTTTAACTAATTCGCATTTAATTCTTGTCACATTCTCAGAATTACTTGACTATCAACGAGTGTTGCTTCAGAATCATTTAGCATCACTGAGTTCCACTTGAACATCACTGAGAGTTGAATGAAACATCACTGAGCGTTGAATGAGCATTACTGAGCGTTGAATGAGTATCACTGAACGTTGTATGAGCATCACTGAGAACTGAATGAGCATCACTGAGCGTTGAATGAGTAATACTGAACGTTGTATGGTCATCACTGGGAGGTGAATGAGCATCACTGAGCTTTTGAATGAGCATTGCTGAGCGTTCATTGAGTAACACTGAACGTTGTATGAGCATCACTGAGAGTTGAATGAGCATCACTGAGCATTGAATGAGCATTACTGAGCGTTAAATGCGTATCACTGAATGTTGTATGAGTATCACTGAGAATTGAATGAACATCACTGAGCATTGAATAAGCATCACTGAGCGTTGAATGAACATCACTAAGCCTCATTTGCAAGCATTACTGAGTTACTTCTGATCATCAAAGAATGCGGTTTCAGCATCGTCACCTGAACATCACTGAGCCTCTTGTGGGTATCATTGAACGTCATTTTGGGCAGCCATTGGTACTGGTCCAAATAAACCTAACCTAACCTAGGTAATAGTGAATTATTTTAATTGATATTTTACTGTAATAGAAAGTATATATTATATAATATATATATATATATATATATATATATATATATATATATATATATATATATATATATATATATATATATATATATATATATATTATATATATATATATATTTATGTCTCCTCTGGTGGGCAAAGGCCAAAGGCCTACCATAATCCACCAGAGTTGGGGAGTATTCGAAATCGGGTCGCTAATGGCCGACGTGACCCGATACACGGCGTTTAAAAGTGTACAAGTCAAAGGAAGTTGGGAAAACAGATGAAAGGAGTGTGTTCCAGACTTTACCAGTAGAGTACATGTAAGAGTGAGCATAGCGGTTAAGTCTGGGGTCGAGAGTTGGACAGAGAAAGGATGAGACTGTGTAGAAAGTCGTGTCGCACGAGCCCTTCTCAACAGAGGAGGTATGCGACGTGAGAGTTCAGAAGAGCAATGTCCGTTGTAATAGCGATAGTATAGAGAGAGTGACGCAACAATTCGGCGGGAAGAAAGAGATTGGAGAGAGTTAGTAAGAGCGGGAGAGTTGATAAGACGAAAAGCCCTAGACTCCACCTTTTCAAGAAGAGCTGTATGTGTGGAACCACCCCAGATATGCGAGGCATATATATATATATATATATATATATATATATATATATATATATATATATATATATATATATATATATATATATATATATATATATATATATATTATATATATTATATATATATATATATATATATATATATATATATATATATATTATATATATTATATATATATATATATATATATATATATATATATATATATATATAATATATATATATATATATATATATTTATATATATATATATATATACATCTCTGGTGGGCAAAGGCCAGAGTCCCACAAGAATTTCCACTAGAGTTAGGGAGAAAATCATAAAGCTGGTCAAATTAAAGGCTGACATGTCCCGATACACGGCGTTTGAAGGTGTGCAAATCATAGGAAGTTGAGAAAATAGAAGAAGGGAGTGTGTTCCAGACTTTACCAGTAGAGTACATTTAAGATTGAGCTTAGCGGTTAAGTCTGGGGTCGGAGAGTTAGACAGAGAAGGGGTAAGACTGTGTAAAAGACGCGTCGCACGAGTCCTCAATGGAGGAGGTATACGACGGGAGAGTTCAGAAGAGAAGTGTCCATTGTAACAGCGATAATAAAAAGAGAGTGACGCAACAATTCGACGGGCAGAAAGAGATTGGAGAGAATTAGCGAGAGCAGGAGAGTTGTTAACGAAGAGCCCTAGACTCCACCTTTTCAAGGAGAGTTGTATGAGTGGAACCACCCAAGATGTGTGAGGCGTACTCCATACAAGGGCGACCAACATATATATATATATATATATATATATATATATATATATATATATATATATATATATATATATATATATATATATATATATATATATATATATATATATATATATATATATATATATATATAATATTATATTATTATAATAATTACTGAAAATAAAATAACTTATTTTACATTATGTTTAATTATTTATTTATCTTAATTTTAATTATTTTTTTTTTTTTGGTAACAATAACACATTTTGTTATGCAATTAGACATTTTATTGCTATGTAAATTATTACTAAAATTAAAGCAAATAATATATATATATATATATATTATATATATATATATATATATATATATATATATATATATATATATATAATATATATATATATATATATATATATATATATATATATATATATATAGGTAGTAGAAAGATCATAAGGGCAATTATCCATCGTAATAGCGACAGTGAGTTATTGGCTGTTTTTTAAGCTGAAATGAACCAGATTCCTTCCTGGGAATCGAACCGTCACACATATATGAAAAGCATACTCCATACAAAGACTAATCACCCCTCTTCACCAGGAGAGAATATACAGTGGCATGAAGGAGTTTTGTAGGGGCCTCAGAACACACCAAGTCTTTGAAGTTTGTTTATTGAAGGAAATAATGAGGTCCTTCTGAAAAAGATTATAGTGTGTATTCGAAGAAGATTGTGGGGCAAAAATGAGTCTCATCAGCTCTCCTCACTGGAGAAGTTATGCGACTGAAGAGTTCAGAAGAACAGTGTCCATTATAATAGCGATAATATAAAGAAAATGATCCAACAAATCAACAAGTAGTTAGAGATTGGCGACAGTTAGTGAGAACAGGAGAGTTGACATGACGAAAAAACCCTACACTCCACTTCATCGACTTTACCCTAGACTCAAAATATGTGATGCATACTCCATACAAAGGTGAACAATCCTTCTACATAGAGCAAGTAACTGGGGTACCGAGATGTTTCTAGAGCGCCTCAGAACATTCTTTATCAACTTTAACCTAGACTCAGATATGTGATGCATACTCCATAAAGTTGAACAATCCCCCTACATAGAGCCAGTAACTGGGGTACCGGATGTTCTTAAAGCGCCTCAGAACATTCTTTATCAACTTTACCCTAGACTCGGATATGTGATGCTTACTCCATACAAAGTTGAGCAACTCTTCTACACAGAGCCAGCAACTGTTCCTAAAGCGTTTCGGAATACTCAACCTCTTAAAAACTTGTCTTGAGAGTGAAAATGTTAGATCTCCAAGAAACATAACGAGAAAAGGAAACGTCAAACATATTAACAATAGAAAGAAATTGATTTGCATTTTTAAAAATGATTATTATTGTTGTGTAAATAGAAGATTATGACAAGTACATAGATGAAAGAACTGTGTTTTTTTAGTCATTGAAAAGGTTATGTTTATTACTGCCTCGAATTACAAATACCTCGAAGATCAGTGGTTAATTGTGTTCAAGACCACCATTATTATCATCGTCCTGTTTGCGATTGAAAGAAGTCCCCTTTCATATTAGAAGGATTATGAAGGGTGCAACTATTGACATTAAAGCTGATAAATGAAGAAGTAAACAGAAAATAGGTCATTTAATGAAAAGTAGAAAAAGTTTGGAAATAAAACAGAACCCTGTGGAACACCCTTAGGGACATATTTAATAGGAAGAGCAGTGGTTATCTACTACAGCTGCTATACAACGACCAGAAAAGAAATCAGAGAGAAAATTGCAGAGAGGGAAGGACAAATATGGCGTTGTAAAGGTAAATTTAGAAAATCAAAATTTTATTCCAAAAATATATCAATGGCAACTATTATGAATATTGCCAAGCAAAATACCAAAACTCAAACAGAAGGAAATGAAGATAACGAAGAGCGTTTCTTATGAAGACAAAATTGGTGATCAAAGGTAAGGAACGAAAATTTATCCAAATCTTCCTCTTTTAAAGAAAAATTCCAAAACTATAGAGACTACAAAGTGGTTCTTCTTCTTCCTTCTCCGGCACAGGTTTAATAAAAGCACTCTTCCAACTGGAAGAAATGGTTAATGCTGATAGTCAGAGGTTGAACAATACCAAAGAGGGTGCAGGTTTGGAACCACAATATTTATCACAATATTCAAACTTACCCGAAGACTGCATACGCTCAAAGCGGGATTTGGCATCGATCGGGTTGCGCCTTCATCCTCTTCCATTTATCTATATACCTATCTCTGTCTGTCTGTCTGCGTCTGTCTGTCTGTCTGTGCTGTCTGTCTGTCTCTCTGTGTCTGTTGGTGTCTACCTCTGTCTGTGTCTGTCTGTCTGTCTGTGTCTGTCTGTCTGTGTCTGTCTGTCTGTCTGTCTGTCTGTCTGTCTGTCTGTCTGTCTCTCTCTCTCTCTCTCTCTCTCTCTCTCTCTCTCTCTCTCTCTCTCTCTCTCTCTCTCTCTCTCTCTATATATATATATATATATATATATATATATATATATATATATATATATTATATATATATATATATATATATATATATATAATATATATATATATATATATATATATATATATATATAATAGCCTCGGCTAAAGGGTAAAAATATATTTTTTCCCTTCCTGACAGAGGAGGGATAGGGGGGGGGAAGGAGTATGCGGACATGATGGAGATGTAATACACTCCATTTTAAAACTATTTATTATCTTGGATCATTTTTTTTTTTTTTTGATTTATTTACGTTTCGAACGAACGTTTCATCCCCTAATCAAGCCCCTGTGGGCTTTGGATTTTGATAAATAGCATATTAATCACTTATGATCTATCATTCTCTATTGGAAAATAATTATATCCTTGGTCATTTCCTTGAGACGAAGGTAACTACAAGTCCACTTGAGACTGACTGCTTGTAGTCTTGACTTCTGGCTTGTAGTCTTTCTGGAAAGCGTGAAAGGTGACCTGATTTGCTTTCTTTTTTTTTGTATTGGCGAAGTTCCAGAATTGTTCTCATTTTCTTCTTTTTGAATTTCTGTATAAATTATACTGTGATAAGTGAAGCAACTTTTTGAAAAAGAATTTGACTCTTTGACGTGAATTTTCAGTTACCGTATTACGAAAGGTTTTCAAAAGTATCTCTGAGTATGAGTTTATCGGAAGAGTTGGAAGAAAAAAAATTATTTGACATAATATTATCTTCTTTTAATTAAAGTAAATTTCAGGGATAGATTTATAATATATTTTAGGCAAAGTCTTAAAGTATAAAACAATGTCAAATAAATTCATTTTACGTTATCTTGTATCTTAACCAAAATGGCTGCCGCTACGAGCTAACATGTAACTCAATGCGACTCATTCAATCACTCGCGTACATACATATCACTATACTCACAGTATAGTGATATGTATTTTAATTACGAAGATATAAAAATATGACAAAATTTATTATTTCGACATAAGCCCTATTGCAGTTTCCACTATTTAGAAACTATCTTATAAACTTGAATTACGTGCGAGTGTCTATCCATTCAAACCCTACTTTACACTCTTTATTCCTTCTAGGGCAATTTACAGTTTATATAATATCTTATAATAATTACGTATATATATACATTAATAATAATATATATATATATATAATATATTATATATATATATATATATATATATATATATATATATATATATATATATATATATATATATATATATATATATATATATATATATATATATTATCTAATAATTAATTGCAAGTACACAAAGCATTTTTAAACAACTGAGATAGTTTTTTATATAATTCTGATGTAATAAAATTGTTTGTATATACCAATACACAATCGTCGCCATAACTGAAGACAAGTTCTCAACTTGCTTGAACAAGTTACCAGAATACGAATCGCCAGAGCACTTTGAATACGATTGAGAAGCTCTAAATTTCTTCATTTGTATATTATATTCATCAACGTCACCCACGCAGGAGATACCCATTGTAACCTTTAATGGTTTATCACACGTATATAACAACCTTTCTCCAGGTGACCCTTTCTTGTTTTATATATTCCATTAAGACATCTTTATTTGGGCTTGCCCTTTCCCCTTCAGACTTGAAAAACTTCTTAGCCAAATTCCAATCATTCATTCTAAGCAAGAATATCCATATCATCTCAGTATCCCTACATTTACTCTTTCCAGTAAGTAAAAGACATCTCTCTCATTGCTGCAAAATCCTCTTATTCTAATATTTCTAATTCTATTTCTTCTTTTTGTCTCACAAATACCCTTTAAGACTTTTATTTCCTGAATTTGAACCTCAATCCTTCTTTTTCATTTTTGAATTTAATGTCTATATGCAAGTCTCACATCCATATAGAATAGTTGAAACAAAAATCCTTTTTATTTGTTACCTTCTTCTTCTTTCATCCCTCATGACGCCCTAATGTCCATCTAAAGAAGGTAGTTTCCCCTCGGATTTTCAATACTTTTTGTAGGATTAATCTAAAGTCCTTTCCTTTGGCACACATGTTCAAATAGATACCAAACACCGTAATAGTAGAAGTCTAACCTCCAAATTATCCTCATGTAGATACATTTCAGCACTTTTTCCCACTTCTATCCATATTCTTACACTATCCATTATATTAAAAGATATTAAATAACCATGGAGACAACACAACTCTATCTTAAACCTACCTAAGCAACTCCCCTCTCCTTTCTCTTAATCCTAACACATTCTCTTCTATTCCTATTAAATATGGTAATCGTTGTTAACAATTTTCCATTTAATCCATAACTTTCTAAATCTCTTCCCAACTTTCCTCTTTGAGCTCTGTCATATTCCTTTCCGTATTAAAGAAGAGAATAAAACAGGAAAGAACAAAACCGTCTTTCTATTTCTAAAAAAAATTTCTGCCGGCATTTTGAAGGTAAACACGTGATCAATACCTCTTCCTAACCATCTCTAAAACTTCACAGGTCCTCCGCAATTTGTATATTCGAAATACTCTTAATTAACTTTTTTATATATATATATATATATATATAATATAATATATATATATAATATATATATATATATAATATTAATATATATATATATATATATATATATATATATATATATATATATATTAGATTTTAAAGTCTGCTATGACCTCTCACAGACTATTTCTATATAGAAAATAATGTCTGCTATTGGACTCGAACCAACAGCTTTTAAGATGGTAAGAATAGCGCGCTGACCTCTATGCTACGGCAGTACAAAAGGAAATCGCAGTGGAACTTGCTCATGATCTGCAGTCATGACGTTAAGGCCAAAGGACTCCCCGACTGCAACTCGAGAAAAAGGCCAACGAGGTCAAAGGTCGAATTCATCACTCACAGAAAAATAATGTCTCCTATTGGACTCGAACCAACAACCTTTAAGATAGTAAGTCTAGCGCGCAGACCACTATGCTACTGCAATAGCAGATATTATTTTCCATATAGAAATATTCTGTGAGAGGTTATAGCAGACTTAAAAATCTTGTATATAACTGTCTGCGAGATGTTCGAACTTTGACCTCGTTACTCTTTGTTCGAGTTGCAGTCGGGGGAGTCTTTGGGCTTGACGTCATGACTGTAGAACATGATCAAGTTTCACTGACATTTCTTTTTGTACTGCCGTAGCATAGTGGTCAGCGTGCAAGCCTTACCATCTTAAAGATTGTTGGTTCGAGACCAATAGCAGACATTATTTTCTCTCTCTCTCTCTCTCTCTCTCTCTCTCTCTCTCTCTCTCTATATATATATATATATAATTATATATAATATATATAATATATATATATATATATATATATATATTTTTTATACAGAAAATTTTCAATAAATATTAATGAGCCCAAATCTGTCTCCATTACGCATGCGCAAAAGAATGAGCTCCAATTGGCGCATTTTATTCATATCATCAAACTCCAATATATATAATATATAAGGAAAAAAAAAAAATAGTCATATTATCATTAAATTTTAACTTTTTCGCAGCCATTTCCATCTTTTAGTTCCTGTTTTCCCCATTCTGTATTACGTAGCCAAGTGGACGGAAATTGTATCAAACGGTATTTATTTTATATTTTTATATTTTTTTATTTTTTTTTTTTAAATAGGTTTCGATACAGAGTTCAAACAAAACTAGAATCAATTTCCAAAAGTAATCAATTTTTATTGCAAAAAATGAAGATTTAAACCTACTATTATGAAAAGAAAAACCTATTTAAAATATATAGACACCAAGAAAACTTAAAAAAATAAATAAAAAATAAAAAAAAGTCTTAAAATATTAAGAAAAATTTAAACTAAAAAGGCTAATATTTATCTTATTTGTGGCTCCCCATTAACGATACATCACTTCGCTCGCTAATTAAATTTTTAAAAATTCCAAAAACATGTTTGGTTTCAAAGCGAATATTAAAATATTTTTATTTTAAAATCTATATATATATATATATATATATATATATTATATATATATATATATATATATTATATATATATATATTATTTATATATATATATATATATATATATATATATATATATATATATATATA
>SEYY01001216.1:10000-12500 GCA_009176605.1 Armadillidium nasatum
CGGTGTGGTACAGTGGTTAAGTGTTGGACTTATATTGACGTAACCCAATAGTGGAGTTTAGGATTGCTGTTCAAGAGGTCACTGGTTCAAATCTCTGAATTATTATATATAAATAGTAATAAACATTATGTGTATAGATAATAGTAAAAACATCATTCATTTGGTTCTAGAGGCTGGAACCCTCTTAACCAATACACTCTGCAGCCGACACTTTTTTTTTTCTTTAATTCGGCTTTTTTTTATATTTTTTATTTTTTATTATGCCTTCACGAAGATGATGCCCGTTTATAGGACCACTTCTTTAATTCGGCTTTTTTTTCTTCTTTTTGACCTTTGGTGGTCTAGGTCCGGTTCTGAATCTTTCTACCCTATCATCATTGGTTCTGCTTTTAAGTATGTTTGTGCATACGTTTATGATATTGTGTTTTGTGAGATGCATTGACATGTACGTTCGAATATATTTACATTTGTGTGTATGTAATGCTATGTACGAATGCATCTATGAGATGTACCTCACATACTATAGTATGTGAGGTACATCTCATAGATATACATATATCACAGATATACATACATGCATATATGTATGTATGTATATCTGTATGTTTCTTCTGTTCTTTTTTGCTTCTTCTCTGTATATCTTCCCATGTACTTCTTTGTTCCCCATCTTCTGTCTTTCTTCTTACTGCTTCTGTATTCCTTCTCTGTGTATCTTCCCATCTGCTGTTTTTCCCTCTCCTTCTTCTGTCTTCTGTCTTTCTTCTCACTTCTTCTTTATTTCTTCTCTGTGTATCTTCCCATCTGCTTCTTTGTTTCTCGTCTTCTGTCTTCTTTCTTCTCAACGCATCTTTATTCTTTCTCACTCACACTCATCACACATATACAGACGCACATAAATATACAGGCACATACGCGTGATACAAATGCACGCACACATATCCACACACAAGCAAACTCACACTCACACCCACACTGCCGGTGGTTTCTACTCCTACAAAATCTTATTAGGTCTTGTGCGAGAAGTAGCCTAGTTAAGTTTGTGAAAAGATTTTGAGTTTAAAAAAAAAAAAAATAAATAATAATTTTAAATTAAAAAAAAATCAGATTTTAAAATGGTAAAACATTAAAAATTATTTGATTTAGAGGTAAATATATTTAGGGATTCGAACCACTTAACTATCACGTCAGTACAATACTTTTATTATGTTTCATCTACTTATTCATAATAATAAGCATAATTAATAATAATAATTTCGCATTAAAGAAATCATATATTAAAATGGCAAAAGATTAAAATTATTAGATTTACAAGTAAATTGATGTGAGCGTTCAAAGCAAATCCAACTCCTCCAGAAGTAGCCTAGGTAACCCGGGTAACTCGAGGAGCTTCTTTATTTACAGAGCAGACTTACTAGTCTTGTCACTACAGATTCCTATGGCAAGATTTCTGTGGAATGAAATTTTAAACACCTGTGTGTTTCTCCTGCTTTGGAAGCTGCGAAAAAGAAGTTCTCCTCTTCTAGGAAGATAACTTGCACCTGATGCTCTTAAAGATTTTTCATTTAAAAATAGTTCAATTTGACTGAAGTATGTGTATAGAAAATTTGTTTCTGGATACACAAGGAACGTCTGAGTCTCCATTCGTATGTACTTCTACCACTTCTACTTCTACTCCCAGGAAGGCATCAGCCTGTCAGCGGGATCAGTAAAGGTTAATCCCAGAGCTTCACGAGCAATTTCAATTTCAGGCAGCAGCTTGCTAAGCCTGTCCTGCCCTAGATACTGTAATGCTCAGTATCAAGTACACACACAAGGTCCATCATCATGATGCATTATTATGTTCATTACCATATAGACACATAAATATACAATGTTTATTATTATCCAAATATACATTATGTTTATTATTATGCATATATAATATGGGATTTGAACCAGCATCATTCTGGACAATATGCTAACACTTAACCACCAGACCACCAGACAACCAGACCACCACGAATCTCAAAAAAGGAAATCCAAGAGGGGCGGATTCCAAGCATCCAACCCTTCCCTCTTCACCACTTGTGAGTTGGTGGCTTCTGGTGATGGGATTGGTACCACTATGAATTCGTAGCCGACTGTTTCTAATGCACGATCTGTATTTTTCCTTAATTTCTGCAACATTTACGGACTTAAATCCAATTTCCACTTTGTTGAATATCAATTCTCTTCTAGACCTAACCTCTTATTCTTGACTGACCGAAACTCAGATGTTTGAGCGTTTGAAAGCAAACTCTTCTCTGTTTCCTCCGACTGTCTCTATCTTCAATTTTCAGCCAAAGGCGGTTGTTGTGCATACGTGCACAACGATGTCGTTTGTTCCCGAGTTTCTAATTTGGATATTTCCGAATTTTATATGGCTTAGGTATCTTATTATACTAAATATTTATTTATTTATAATTCTACTGACTATCCTAAATTCTTCGAGTATCGAAACTCCAAAATAGAACACATTCTC
>SEYY01001216.1:40000-50000 GCA_009176605.1 Armadillidium nasatum
CTTCGTTATTAATTTTAATTCCAGTAATATATATATATATATATATATATATATATATATATATATATATATATATATATATATATATATATATATATATATATATATATATATATATATATATATTATATATATATATATATATATATATATATATATATATATATATATATATATATATATATATATATATATATATATATATATATATATATATATAATTTTTTTTTTTTTAAAAAAAAAAAAAAAAAAAAAAAAAAAATTTAAAAAAACAAAAAAAATAAAAAAAATAAAAAAAAAGATTAAAAAAAAATTAAATGTTAAATTATAAATAAAAATAAAAATAACGTTGCAATAAAAAATAAAGAAAAAAATATTTTAATAATTTTTATTCATTAAAAATTCCTTTAAGATGAATGTTAGTCATTGAGAATGTCTTCCAAGATCGTATGGGTAATTTGAGGAAGTTTTACTCCATAAAGTATTGTTCATCTCACGCTCGGAGAAACTTCCTGTTACAGGATCGTGATTTAGCAAATTATATCTTTCCCCTGTGAAGTAATTTTACATATTCGAGTTTGA
Source organism: Armadillidium nasatum (assembly GCA_009176605.1). Classification (NCBI taxonomy): domain Eukaryota; kingdom Metazoa; phylum Arthropoda; class Malacostraca; order Isopoda; family Armadillidiidae; genus Armadillidium; species Armadillidium nasatum. Next base: position 40,583 of record SEYY01001216.1, read on the forward strand.
AAAGACCTTCATTATATAATGTTATCTTGAGTTACTTTTATTTAAATAAGTACCTTTTACAATGTTATTTTGAGTAGTTTTATTTTAATAAGTACATTTTACACTTTGCTGAGTACCTTTTGTATAAATAAGTACCTTTTACAATGTTATTTTGAATAGTTTTATTTTAAAAAGTACATTTTATAGTTACTTTGTTGATTAATTTTTATATAAATAAGTACTTTTTACAATGCTACCTTGAGTAGTTTTATTTTAATAAGTACATTTTACACTTTGCTGAGTACCTTTTGTATAAATAAGTACTTTTTACAATGTTACCTGAGTAGTTTTATTTTAATAAGTACCTTTTACACTGTTACTTTGCAGAGTACCTTTTATTTAAATAAGTACCTTTTGCAATGTTACTTTGAGTAGTTTTATATAAATAAGTACCTTTTACACTGTTACTTTGTTGAGTACCTTTTATATAAATAAGTACCTTTTACAATATTTTGTGTAGTTTTATTTAAATAAGCACCGTCATGCAATGTTATCTTGAGTACTTTTTCTATAAATAAGTACCTTATACAATATTTCCTTGAGTACTTTTATATAAATAATTACCTTCTAATTTTATATTCTTAACAAATGACTTAGAAAACCTTTAAGGTGCACTAATAAAAATGTCCTAACGGAATAATGTCTAAAATGTCTCAGCGAATTTTATCAATTATTTTATTAGAAAATAAATTGGTGATGCTACTTTCCTCTAAGTAACATGTCATTTATGTAATTATAATATGATATTTTTTTTTGTCATTTGCTCAGTTATACGCTGTGACATTTTTTCTTTGCAGAGAAACCAACATTCTAGAAAAGACACTAGATGCGTCGTACATTAGCCACTTTTTATATGAAAATCAATCCATTTTTGTTCTGATTATCAAAAATGGCAAAAATTAAAAGTGTTTTTAAATCTGAGGAGCAGGAAACTTTTTGGATAACTATTGTTTTTAATCTCTCTCTCTCTCTCTCTCTCTCTCTCTCTCTCTATATATATATATATATATATATATATATATATATATATATATATATATATATATATATATATATATATATATATATATATATATATATATATATATATATATATATATATATATATATATATATATATATGAGTGTGTGTGTCAGTAATACATGTCATTATATAAAATAATTTATCGTTTAGTGTTAGAGTTAATTAAAGAGTTACTTAGATTTTTTTCCTACTTTTCTTTAAAAAATTTTTTTCATTTTTTTTTTTTTTTCCATTTTTCCAAGTGAATCGTTTTGAAGGTCGTGATTCTTGTCTTCCAAAAAGAATCCACAGAAATCTCTTTCCTGTAGAGAAAGAATTTTTTTTTATTGTATGTATTGTTATATATTCTGAATCAGTATTGTTTTGTCATTTTTTACAATGATTTAATGCTAAGGTGACATAGTTAAATGAATACGTTGGATAAATTGCTGTGTTTGCATGTTTGTGTGTTTGTTGTTTTTTTCCATTTATTCTGAATCGTTTTCAAGGACTTCTTTTTTCTCTTTTTTTAAAGAATCTTCGGAAATAGGTTTCCTGTAGAGGATGTTCCTATTTCGCTTTATTCACTGAGCTCTTCATTTACTATCTCATTCACGTCGAAATATCTTTTTCACTTCATGGGTTGCAATTGACCCAGAAATGTCAAACGAAACTTTTTTTTCAATGAAAAAAAAGTGAATAGTTTTTTTCTCATTTTTTTTTCAATAATTTCTATGTTAAATCTTTTATATAAGAAATGATTAATAAAATGAATGATATAAATGAATAATGTTTAATCAAAAGGTAAAATATGTTATTAAAATTTTTAGAACATTTTAATTAAAACTTACAATAACATAAATAATTGTACAGAGCCAATAACTTAAATGTTAATATTTCTTTAAGAGGATCTATTAACGTATATATATATATATATATATATATATATATATATATATATATATATATATATATATATATATATATATATATATATATATATATTATATATATATATATATATATATATATATATATATATATATATATATATATATATATATATATATATATATATATATATATATATATATATATATATATATATATTATTATATATTATATATTTATATATATATATATATATATATATATATATATATATATATATATATATATATATATATATATATATATATATATATATATATATATATATATATATACATAGTTATTATTCATTTAGGACAGATTTTACTATGATAGTAAACAATTAATGATTATATTAATATCCATAACTGCAAATACAAAAACCTTGAACAATGACAAGTAGAAATGGAACAATATCAGTACTTCAACTGCCCAAAAAGGAGGAGACCCCAACCGATGTTGAGGAATTGGACCCTGAAGAAGGGGACGGAAGGGAGACATGGGGTAACCAATGTGAATTCTTCTTGTCGTGTTTAGGGTACGCCGTAGGCTTTGGAAATGTCTGGAGATTTCCTTATTTATGTTATAAAAATGGGAGGAGGTAAGATTAAATTTTTGTTGTTGTTGTTGTTGTTGGGTCATGAAAAGATTATTTTTTTTGTTTGTTCAGAAATAATTATTATTTTTATTATTATTATTATTATTATTATTATTATTATTATTATTATTATTATTATTATTATTATTATTATTATTATTATTATTATTATTTTTATTATTATTTTTAATGATTATTATTGTTTTATTATTATTATTATTATTATTATTATTATGTTTATAATTATTATTATTATTTATTCTTCTCAAATTTCTTTTCCAGCTGTATTTTTAATCCCGTACGCCACTATGTTATTTTGTGCTGGTTTGCCTCTCTTTTTCCTGGAATTGGCTCTTGGACAGTATGTGAGCCTTGGGCCAAATATTCTTTTTCACAAAATTGCTCCTATAATGGCAGGTAATTTTATTATCATCATTTATTATTATTATTATTATTATTATTATTATTATTATTATTATTATTATTATTATTATTATTATTATTATTATTATTATTATTATTATTATTATTATTATTATTATTATCATTATTATTATTATAAATTATTTTTATTATTTTTTTATTTTAATTTTTATTATTGTTTTTATTATTATAACATGATTAATAATATATTCATTATTACTATTATTATTATTTTATTATTTTCATTATTTTTATTATCATTATTATTATTATTATTATAATTATTATTACTATCATTATTATTATTACTTATTATTACTTATTATTTTCATTCATTATTATTACTTATTATATATTATTTTTATTTATTATTATTTTATTATCATTATTATTATTACTATTACTATTACTTTAGGAACTCAATATCAGCTTTTGATTTAATAAAAGTTTTGCATTTGGTTTCCAAACTTCTAAACAGATATCTTTGAACATTGTTTAACTTCTTTAAAATTATCCTTGAAAACAATCTACAGCAGAAGTAGAAAGTATATTTATTGTATTCTCCTGACGCGTTTCGTCTCTGCACTTGAGACATCTTCAGAGGAAGTTTTTTCAATAAAGAATGAGAGTGATTTAAATATCAAGTATGAATTTTGTAATTAATTAATTAATTCAAATAATATTGTCTCATTGATAATTCATTAAATTTTATATTAATATCAGGTCTACGGTTCTTAATGTAAAATGCCTCCGCTATTTTCAATTTTTGCACTTCCACGACGTATATAATGTTATAAAATGTTTAGAGATATTAGGTATAGTTGACATACCATGCGTTGTGTTAAAATGGGCAAAAATCTTACTAGGCTTGAAACGGTGTTGACATGCCCTATCCGACAATTTATTTGTTGTATAACCAATATATGTCGACGTACAGTCAGACTCAGGGCAGTTAAATTGGTACACATGATGGTTGTCGTCTGGAGCATCTCTTGTACTGAAGGAAGAAGATAGTTATTTAGACTTGTGATAAAGTCTGACTTTGATCTTATTGTTATTATCTATTGGTTTTATGTGAGTGTTCAGAATATTGCGCAAGCACTTTTCTTCTTTATCAAAAGAATTTTATTTGGTTCTTTTGGTTATTATTATTTTCTTTAATGTATAATTTCGAAAGGGTTCTGTTTATTAGGTTCTCAATCAAATATTGTGGATGGTCACAGTTAACTAAATTTTGTCTAATGCGGGTGATTTCTTTGTTGAATGATGTCCAATCAGAGCAAATGTTATATGCTCGGTAAACTAGAGTTTTAACAATAGAGTTTTTATAAATATTAGGTGAGTAGGACCCATAGTTCATATACATAATATAATATCAATAATACTATTAATTTTTTAGATATTAATATAAAATTTAATGAATTATCAATGAAACTTAATATTATTTGAATTAATTAATTACAAAATTCATACTTGATATTTAAATCACTCTCATTCTTTATTGAAAAAACTTCCTCTGAAGATGTCTCAAGTGCAGAGACGAAACGCGTCAGGAGAATACAATAAATATACTTTCTACTTCTGCTGTAGATTGTTTTCAAGGATAATTTTAAAGAAGTTAAACAATGTTCAAAGATATCTGTTTAGAAGTTTGGAAACCAAATGCAAAACTTTTATTACTATTACTGTTATTATTATATATTATTATTATTATTATTATTATTATTATTATTATTATTATTATTATTATTATTATTATTATTATTATTTTACACTTATAGGACTTGGATGGGCGATGATAATTGTATCAACATTGGTTGCGATTTACTACAACATGATTTTGGCTTGGACTTTCTTCTACACCTTTGCCTCTTTTACTGGCACTCTACCCTGGGGGCATTGTAATAATGAATTTAATTCAATAGGTAAGTTTAAGCATGGGCCTAGTGTTATAAGAATGTTTTTGAGGGAAATCAAAATAACAGAGGGTGAGAGAAAGAGTGAGAGAGAGAGAGAGAGAGTGAGTGAGAGAGAGTGAGAGAGAGTGAGAGAGAGTGAGAAAGAGTGAGAAAGAGTGAGAGAGAGTGAGAGGGTGAGAGAGAGTGAGAGAGTGAGAGAGTGAGAGAGTGAAAGAGTGAAGAGAGAGAAGAGAGAGAGAGAGAGAGAGTAAGAGAGTAAGAGAGTAAGAGAGTAAGAGAGAGAGAGAGAGAGAGAGAGAGAGTTTTAAGCGGTCAACTGTATAAAGTTTATTAAGCTTTTTTGAAGAATTGTAACCAGGCCTTGCGGAGACAATAGTTTACAGGTTTCCTTCTTCGACTCCGGTTTCAGTTCGACTCCGGCTCCGACTTCGACTTCGGCTCCGGTTTCGACTCCGAATCCGGCTCCGGCTCCGGCTCCGGCTGTTAGAATGTAATTGGATCATTTACCATTACTGAGAGTTTTATTTAAAGTTCATTTGTAGGGCACAAAAATATAAAAGAATATAAAAAAGAAAACATAAAACAAAAATTAATAGAAATATTAAACCAAATTATCTCAATTTTGTTTTAATTTATTGCAATTTTTTTTCCTTCCTTTTTAGAAAATTTATTAAATTTTTCACTTATTAATGTTTTTTAGGTTGTTTTACAAACGATGATGCAGAAGCCTGCGCTCTGAATGGAACGTTTTATTATGACAAGCAATGCATGGATGTAGAATCCTTTTGTAATATCTTCAACGCAACAGAATATCTGGATGGAAACGCAAATCTGACTTGTCAGTTTTATACTAATACTTCTTCAACTAATCTCAAGAAGGTTCATAATCTTGCCCAAAGAATTTCCGCCAGTGAAGACTATTTTAAGTAAGTACTTTTACTTCTACTTTAACTTTTATCTTTTTTTTTTTAAAGTTTTTTTTTTTTATAAAGTAATCTTCAATAGAGAAAAAGACATGTTATGTATTAGAAAGTTGCTTCACCAATTAAATTTTTAATAACAACATGAAAGAACAACAACAACAACAACACAAAGGAACAGCAATTTGAAGGAACAACTGCATAAGCCTTTAAAAGTTCTTATAACCTTTTTTTTATATATATATATTTTAAATACAAAGCTTGCGTCTCACAGGCATTGCCCTACTAGAGGAGGGGAATTTACTAGGTAGTTTCTGCATAGAATCCACCCAAGGGATCGAACCAGCTCCTTCAAACACTTTACCATTGTACCACGTTATATTAAACATGATTTAAGTTAAATTATGAACAAGAATAAGTTTTATATTTCTTTCTGTTTTTTTTTCTGAAACTATCACTGCAAATATTGTCCTAACGAATCGTTGAGATAAGTGACAAGAATGTCGCACTAAAATTTTCAATAGAGAGAAGACACGTTAAACATAAGAAAATCGTTTCACCGATTTTTTTTTCTAATAAGAAAAAAAAAATATTTTTGTGACATTTTTGCCACTTGTCCCAACGATTCGTTAGGACAATATTTTGCAGTCTATAATCATAATTACAACTTTTTCTCAAATAACAGAAACCGAATGTTGGGAGTTACCGGTACGACATGGGATGACATGGGAGGCCTAAGTTGGGAACTGGTTGGTTGCTTGGCCTTGGCATGGGTCATTGTTTGCCTTTGTATGATCAAAGGAGTAAAAAGCTCCGGAAAAGTAGTTTATTTTACTGCCTTGTTTCCTTATGCAGTCTTACTTATTCTTTTCATAAGAGGTAATTATTATTATTATTATTATTATTATTATTATTATTATTATTATTATTATTATTATTATTATTATTATTATATTTTATTATTATTATTATTTTTTAATTATATTATATTATTATTTATTATTATATTATTATATATTATTATTATTATTATTATTATTATTATTATTATTATTATTATTATATTATTATTATTATTATTATTATTCATTATTATTATTATTATTATTATTATTATTATTATTTATTATTATTATTATTATTATTATTATTATTATTATTATTATTATTATTATTATTATTATTATTATTATTATTAATATTATTATTATTATTATTATTATTATTATATTATTATTATTATTTTATTATTATTATTTTATATTATTATTATTATTATTTATTTTATTTATTTTTATTTATTATTATTTATTATTATTTTATTATTATTTATTATTATTATTATTATTTTATTATTATTATTATTATTATTATTTTTTTTTTTTTTTTTTTTTTTCAGTTTTGAAATTTGTTTTTAATACCGTCGATAATTGTTTAGAATTTAAAAGAAAAATAAATGAAAAATTTGGTTATTTTCTCATAATTACGTATTTGCGGTTTATATTAAAAAGGATTGATAAAATTCCAGAGGCTTATAAGATTAAAAGTACAATGCGGTTTCTTAATATTTTATTATGGCACTAAGGATTTTTTTTTTGTTTTTTTTGACAAGGATAACTTTATTATTTTCGTTTTTTTATTTTGTAATAGGAGTAACACTTGAAGGTGCCTACAAAGGCATTGAGTTTTACATTATGAAGCCAAATATGACGAAATTGAAAGAGGTTGAAGTATGGAACGACGCAGCTACGCAGATCTTTTATTCGCTGGGATCCTCATTCGGAGGTTTGATCACTCTAGCCTCTTATAACAAATTTAAGAACAACTGTATGAGGTACTGTATGATTTATTCTTATGACTTTATTGAACACAAAATATTAATACATATAAAATAAGACTTGGATGTATTTGCCGTATTTAAACTAAAAGGTTTCCATTTTCAGAGATGCGATTATAATTGCCTTGTGTAACTGCAGTACTTCAGTGTTTGCTGGATTCGTCATATTCAGTATTTTAGGATTCATGGCTACTCAACTAGGCAAAGAAGTTGCAGATGTTGTCAGTTCAGGTTCAGGATTGGCATTCGTTGCATACCCAGAGGCTGTAACAAAAATGCCCTTTCCACCTCTTTGGGCTCTTCTTTTCTTTTTCATGCTTATCACTCTTGGATTGGATTCTCAGGTATACTTTAGAAGACCCTTTAAATATTATCCTACTCTAGGTTTTACGTAGCAATGTAGCAAAAATATATCATGTAATATTTATATCTTTAAAAATTTGTTTAAAATTGGTTTCTATCAGGTTAATATGATCATATTATCGTATATATTTTGTATGCTGATATAAATACTTAAGATACCCTATTTTTTTTACAGTTTACAATGGTGGAAACCATAACGACTGCTATATTCGATCAATATGAATCATTAAGACGTAAAAAACCCATTATTGTTTGTTTAATGTGCTTTATACTATTTCTTTGTGGATTAACAATGTGTTTGAGAGGAGGAATCTACATGTTTGAATTGTTTAACAACTACACAGCAGGATTATCTGTTGTACTATTAGCTATAACCGAAATTTGTGTTGTTCAGTATTTATATGGTATGTTTTAACTTAGCAATATTTTTTTTGAAATATATGTAAGATACATATTAATAGACAAGATACTTATTATCAATTATATCTCTCATGTTATAAAATAAGAGTATATCCAATTTGCTTATCTTTACTATCTAAATTACTATCAAAATATATGCATTTTGTTTATCATTCGTCATATCTCCCCTATCATTGTTAAAAAAACAATGAAGTAAAGGTAAAATATCCATTGCACATTAATAATGCTAATGAATACATGCAACATACCTATTAGTCATCATTTACCTTCAATTACCTTTAGCAAAACTTATAAATATAGGCAACATGCCTTATCTTACATATCTCTATAAATATTAATAATATTTATAAATTTATGCAATATGTATATCATCCGTCATATCTTTCCTATCAATTTTAATTAATTAACACTAACTATAAATAAAAGCACTATGTCTTATCATTTTCATCATATCTATCCTATCAGTATTAACGCAACCTACGAATATAACCAAAATGTCTACCATTCAATACATATTACCTCCTTTCTTAATTATTTTTATATCAAAGGATTTCTCATTACATATGTTCTTATATTTTTTCTATGTTAAATTAAATTAGGTTTCAAGAATATAATGAGGCATATCGCAGAAATGGATGTTTCAGTTCCCAAATTCCTTTATGCATACTGGGCAGTAACATGGTTGTTCATAACACCAGTATCACTACTGGTAAGAATAAGGATGATCTATTATTAGTATTACTAAAATAATTATTAATAATGTTATTATTATTATTATTACTGTTATTTTTATTACTTTTAATTTAAATTTTTATTTTTACTTATAATTATTATTATTATTATTATTATTATTATTATTATTATTATTATTATTATTATTATTATTATTATTATTATTATTATTATCATTATCATTATCATTATTATTATAATTATCATTATTATTATTATTATTATTATATATTA
>SEYY01001216.1:57500-60000 GCA_009176605.1 Armadillidium nasatum
TCTATTTCAGTTTAAATAGTCGAAGAATTTAAGATAATCAGTTGAATTAGGAGATAAATAAACAGAACAAATGAATTTAGTCGTAGGATGGCAAGAAAGTCTGAGCTCTAAGGTGAAGACTCCAGATTAGAGACACGAGAACAAAGGACATCATTGCGCATGTATGCACAACAACCGCTTTTGCCTGAAAATTGAGGATAGAAACAGTGGGAGGAATCAGAAAAGGGGTTTGCTATCAGAATTCTAAAATATCTGAATTTAAGTCAAGAACAAGAGGTGAGTTCTAGAAGAAGAGAGGTGATGTTCAACAAAGTGGAAATTGAAGTGTAGATCGCGAATGTTGCAGAAATTAATTAAAAAATAGACCGCTCATCAGGACAAGCCAGTTACAGAGTCCTGGTGGCATAAATTCATCACCGGAGACCACAAACTCCCAAATGGTGACGGGGGAAGGGGTGGTATAGGAGCTATTTTTGGAAGCTGACTCCCGGGGATTCTCCGTGGCTACTGTTGTTGACGCTTTTATTAATTTCCTTTTTTTTCAAAAAAAGGGTGTGTGTCTGTAATAGTGTTTAATGTGTGTGTGAAGGAGAGCCTACTCCATGTAGAAGAAAGTGGAGATGAGCGCGAAAGGTAGCGAACCGTTGGGCACCGGGATGAGATTTTTTTTTTGTTTTTTTAAATTATCACCATCACTCACGGGCAGAGCCTATTCGAGGAGTGTGGTTCTTAGCCAGGGAAATTGAGTTATATGTTATTTCTGACCAAGATGATAAGTTACACAGATTATTTAGGTTTTTGGATAAGGAAACCCTGCTCCGGTACAGACCAATCAAGTTTATTCTTTCCACCAGTGGGCATGGTTTCAAATTCTTGATAGGCGACCTTCTGAGTAGGAGCAATTTAGAGAGAATGTGATAATATGTTGAAATAGCGTGGAATGTTGTAAGTGTTGGCTATGTTTTTAAGCGATGTGTGAGGATTGCGATTAGCGTAATAATACACTTTGCCGTAAACTTTAATTAATTAATTAACTACAGAAAATCTCCTACAAACGACAATTTTTTATGTCCGTTCAGGTAACTGGATCGGAGGATCGAGCCTCGATTTGTAAACTTTGCAGTACACACGCGAGAACGAGGGGCGAACCTCTTTCCCCTAAGCCAGAGAAAAACTGACTTTACCCACTGAGCTACCGCGAACTCCATGGGAAGTACCCTTAACATTCCATATACCCAATGGGAGGTAATCTCAACGGGACTCAACCACTCTACCGTTATGACACGGTACACGGAATGCTTATTTAATTATCTTGAAATATAATATTTTATCATTTAAAAAAAAACTCAAGTAACTTGATATTTTTTATCAAAGAAGGAAAATCTCTAAGAATTCCCTTCCTTATCAAATCAAATTTGATAATAATTATCAAGATAGAGCTCTTTAAAGAATAAAATAATAGATAAGGTTAGGTTAGGTTAGGTTAAGTTAGGTTAGGTTACGTTAGGTTAGGTTAGCGTTGATAACAATTATCAAGATAAAGATATTTAAAGAAATAAAATTGCATCTTTGTATAACTTGTTTGATAAGTAACAAGAGATTCTGACCTTTTCGATTTAATTATCGAATAAATGAATTTACCATTAAGTATGAATATTCATTTTCATTTATATTTATATTTTTTAATAAAATGTGGAGCATAGGAATAAATATGCAGCTTATTATTCATAATTTCCTGAATTAATATCTAGAATAACCTTGGCATAGTTTCGTATTCTACTATTCAAAACAAATGTTTAATAATTTACTGATAAGAGTAGATAATTAACAAAGAATTATCTTAAATAACAACAACAATTTTAATATACTGCATTTAATATATTACAACAAAATTTTCCATTCTAAAATATCGAATGTATTTTGTTTATTTTACTTAAATATTTGACTGAAAGGGGTCAAGTATAATGTAAAAAAAGAAGGGTAGGGGGGTGGGGTTGAAACCTTTGGTTGAAATGCATTAAAATCCTGTGGTTGGAAAGGATATAAACCTTTGAGAGAAGAGGGTTAATTCTTCAGAGTGAAAGAGGGTCAAAAACTCTGGGTGAAATGGGTTAAAACCTCTGGGTGAAATGGGTTAAAACCTCTGGGTGAAAAGGGATTCCAAACTCTATGTGAAAAAGGTTAAAACCTCTGAATGAATTGGATCATAAATACTGGGTGAAAAGAGATTGAAAACTCTATTTGAAAAAAAAGGTTAAAACCTCTAACTGAAATGGGTCATTAACTCTGAGTGAGATGGATTAAAACCTCTAAGTAAAAAGAGATAAAAATCTAAGTTGAAATGGTTTAGGGCCTATATAAAACCCGTCAGAGGCTGATGAAGACGAAAAAGAGAAAATAGAAGAAGGAATTCAAACACAATAAAATTATCTCTTACGTCACATGAATAGACATGAATGACGATATTTTGGCATCCTAATTTTAAGTCACTAAAATATAA